>JBDPZO010000002.1:1199125-1243977 GCA_039877585.1 Heterodera filipjevi | reverse complement strand
AATGCAATCGAATTTCATTAAAAATTATTATTTTCTGTTATTTATATTTTTATTTTTGCTTAGCTTTATATTAGGTTTCCTTTTTTGTACTTTTTATTAGGTTTGCTGTCTTCAAAATTTAAAAAAAAATTTATTTTTTGATCATTTATTTTTTTCATTTTAAATAATTTTTGGTCAATCATTTTTGTTAGCTCGGGAGTTGAATTAGCAAAACTTAATAAACAATATACATATTCGACTCCTCTCTTCTGCTTTTTTTTTGGCGAAAACAACTCCCTGAAGAGTTACAGACTCAAGACTGAATTGTTTACCCATATAAATGCACCAAAAAAATTTTAAAAAATATATTAGTAAATTGACGTCATTGAGAAGAAAAGAAAAAATCCAAGATTATTTCTCTTTTTACATTAATTTTTCTTCAAAAATTTCTCCGTTTTCCAAATCTGGTTCTTCATTACTGTTGAGCTAATAATCTTAAAACTGATTTATTTAGTTCTTGTTTATGTGTTTTCCCGGCTAGTTAAAAAAATAAATTAAATGGGCAGGACCGGCAGCGCCGATAGCGCCTCGGTGAAGTACAAAAATCCTTAAATAGGCACTAAAATTGAAAAATTGGCAAAAAATGTTTTGCATTTGGAATTTCTGATAATTTTTAAAAAATATATTAGTAAATTGACGTCATTGAGAAGAAAAGAAAAAATCCAAGATTATTTCTCTTTTTACATTAATTTTTCTTCAAAAATTTCTCCGTTTTCCAAATCTGGTTCTTCATTACTGTTGAGCTAATAATCTTAAAACTGATTTATTTAGTTCTTGTTTATGTGTTTTCCCGGCTAGTTAAAAAAATAAATTAAATGGGCAGGACCGGCAGCGCCGATAGCGCCTCGGTGAAGTACAAAAATCCTTAAATAGGCACTAAAATTGAAAAATTGGCAAAAAATGTTTTGCATTTGGAATTTCTGATAATTTTTAAAAAATCTCATTTGGCTGGCAAAAAGCCTCATTTCGGGTCAAAAAACTTCATTTTGAAAATTCTATTCAAAGAGCGAAGAAAGGTAGAAAAAGTGAGCAAAGTTTATATCTTTCATTCTACAATTTTGTTTGCTCTTGTTTGTGAATTTTTTCAGTTTCTTTTTATAACATTTAAAGAGAAAGGGTAAAATTTTGAGATGTGAGTGTTTTTGATAACAAATTTTGCACAAGAACAGACCAACTTTTGGGATTTATGAGATAATTTTTGAGAAATCCTACGGGAATGGGGGTCCGATAGTGCCGATAGGCGCCACCGGGGAAAGTTTTGAATATTTTTGTCTGTATTGTTAAAGACTTTAACACAAAAATAATTAAATTTGAGTGGATGCTTTTATAAAATATGTATTAAAAAATGGGCAATGGCTTTGTTGGAAAAAATTGAAAAAAAAATAAAATTGAATTGCTTTCTGGCGGCATTAAACCTAATCAATTTTTTGTTAGAACAGGAAACAAAATGAACTGAACCACCCCGACTATAAACATCGAAACAAAAAATAAAATATTTGATGCTTTTTCCATTAAAATTATAAACCAATCTTACTGAAAGTGCCATCTTCAATGTATTTTTTTTTCTTAAATCGGTGATTGGTTTATACCAGAGCTCCCATCGAAAATTTCCAGAAATAAGTACATTGGTGGTCAAAAATAAGTTTTAGGGGTCAAAGTACATTTTTTGAAAACATTTGTTTAAGATTAAAATTGCATTTTATTCAACAAAATTAAGCACGAACAACATATTTTTCTCCACCAACAATTTTTTTGAGCAATTCCGGCTTTGAAATGAGATATTAAATTTGTAATTCAATTTTGTGCTTTATTTTAGAAAATCTCAAAGGATTGGATGTCCGGCGGTGCCGAAAGGCGTCGCAGGTTAAAAAATATTCTTTTTGTGCTTTGAAATTCACGCTCATAATCCATGAAATTTAATTTAAGCTAAAAAAAGATTTGATACATAGAAATTTCCATCGAAATTTTGAATATTTACTCAATCGGTTAAGATATTGTTTAAAAAATTCGCTTCAAAAAAAAATTTCCTTTCAAATATTGCACTAAAAAGCGGAATTTTCCTTTGAGACCCAAAATAATTACATTGAGCTCAAATAAGTACAAAACATACAAATAAGTACATTTTAAATTTAAAAGTTTTCCACCCTCAAAATAAGTACAATACTTACAAATAAGTACAAATGGGAGCTCTGGTTTATACAAAGCATTTTCCAAAATTTTTGTTTTCTTATTTTTATTTATTTAACGATAAAAAGTTTTTTTTTATATTTTTATTTATAATAAGTTTATTATTAACAATTAAAAAAAATTAAAATGTTTTTTTAAAGTCATTATTAGTCAGTTTAATTTGACTTTTATTTAATTAATTATTTTTTAAAGAATTTGTAATAATGACTGATGTCTATTTTGTAAATTTTCGTGTTTCTCAAGTTAAAATTTTTTTATATAGGGTTTTTTTATTGATTTATGGAAAATTCTTATTTATGGATCCGGCAGTGTCCTCTAGCGCAACTTCTCAAGTGGCATCCAGTCGATATGTGTTTCAGCAAATCTCCAGGTGACATGCCGTTTGTGGCATATTTGAATTTTTAACTATTTTGATAATCTGACTTATACTTATATGTGCCGTGAAAGTATATGTTGTTTTTGAAAAATTCATTATTTTTTGTTTATTATTTATGTGATTTTTCAATTTTTGGTTTTTAATAAAAATAATTTTTTTTTCTTCTTTTTTGACTTCTATTTTATTGGATGGTTTTGTTGTTCTTGAAATTTATGTTATTGTTTAATATTATTTGGTTTTTAATTCCCACCTTTTTATTATTTAAATGAATTGTCAAATAAGTCTGTCTTCAAATAATAAATATTTGGTGTAATTTTGTATTTTATTTTTCACTTTCAATTAATAAATTTCATTTGCTCTTGTGAAAATTATTTCACTTTTTGAATTAATTATGATTTTCTTATGAACAAAGAGCAATTTATATTCTTTTATAGGGATTATTATTATTACAATAACTATGCCTAAACATTAATTTTCAATACCTTGTTTTAATTAAATGGTTTTCTTTTTTAGGTCACACTTGCCAAAAATTTAAAGTATAATTGTTTAACTAAGTTATTTATTCTATTTTCGCGTTTTTTTTTTAATTTTTCAAAAAAACCCCTTCTTTCCATATGAATTAATTCCAATAAAGAAAAATATAAAAACTTTTTTGAATCAGTAATTTCGTCTTTAAAGTATGCTTTTATTTTAATTATATATATATTTGGCTTTGCCTTTTCATAATGCAATTCATTAAGCTTCGTAGTGGACCAGCATAACAAGACTCCTTGTAATAAAATGACTAAGTTAACTTGTATATTTTGGTATGATTTTTCTATCATTAAATACTTGAGGAGAAAATTTGTTTTAATCGATCAATTAATAATTAATCATTAATTTTATTTGTTTTAAATAATTTCCAATTTATCTTTTTTTATATGGTTAAAAGTTCAAATAAATCAAATTTTTCCTAACATTTCTTTTTCTTTTTGTTTTAAATAATTTTCTTTTTTTTTTTGGGTTTAATTTTGTTAATTTGTTATGTTTTTTTTATAATAACGAATATTATTGCCATTCCAATTTTCATTTTAATTCTTAAATTGTTATTTTTTTTGTTTTGAGATATTCAAATCAATGGAAAATTTTTACTCTGATTGATATAATATTTTCATTTTTCTATAACTTCGTTTTTTTTTTTGTATAAGTTTTTTCTTTTTTATCAGGGTAAGATTGTTATTTGATAGATTTTGTCAAATGTAAGTTGTTTATGACAATTGCTCCATGAAGTTTTTAATTTTTTTGTTTATTAATTCCCCATCCCGAACTCCAATTCTAACAAAAAATGGAAAAATTTTATTTTTACAAAATCATATTTTTGATGAAATCCATTTAATGCACGAATTCAGCTTATGCGATTTTATCCTTGTATAATCTTTAGATGAGCCTGAATGAATTAAAAAAGTTTACCCTGCTAGGTTGTATTCAAAATTACTCCTACTCGATGAAAATTCTAAAAATGGCTGACTCAATTAGGTCTTCTACATTCAAAAAGAACATGCATGTGCGGATCTGGTGTGCGTCTTGAAAAAAGCAAAAAGAAGAATGTTGGATGCTGGGTATGTAAAAAACAAAAGCGAATGCCGCAAAACACTTGGATATCTCAAAGAGGCGTTCTTCCTATCGTCACATCTCACTCTATTTTCCAATGTTAAACCTAATTTTGTAAAAATAAAATTTTACGACAGGCAGGGGATATAAATCGAATAAAAATGCAAAATACCTCCAGAGACTAGTTACAGATGCTGTTGGTCAGCATTGTTTTTTGTATTATTGATGTTTAGAAGAGACTTAAGGAAAAAGAGAGAATAAGAAAGAGAAAGTCAAAACATAACACAAGAAAAGAACCAGAGATGAGGTCATTGAGAGAGAGCAGCGAGAGAGGAAGAGAGGGGAAGAGAAAGGACAAAGAATAAGAAAGGAATGAATGTGAGAGGAACAGCGGAACAGGACAAAACACCGCCGCCCGAAACACCGCCGCGACGAGTTTTTTGGTCGTAACATTTTTTTTATCGACCAATATTTATAAGATTTATGTTATCGAAAGCTCTAAGAGTTTAGAAACTATCATTAAGCAGATGTTAAGCGATTCAAAAATTCTCAAAAAAGTTATAATTTTTATTAGGCAAAAGATCGAAAGAAATCGGGAATTTCATGAGTTTTATTTTCTAACTCTTTGAAAAATTTTTTAATCGCTTAACATTTACTTAATCATAGTTTCTAAATTCTTAGAGCTTTCGAATAAGATCAAGTTTATAAAAATTGGTGGATCAAGAAAAAAGTTACGACCAAAAAACTCGTTCCGGCGGTGTTTCGGGCGGCGGTAAAATTAGAGAAGAACCTGTTTAATAAAATAAAACTTTAATTTTGACCATAAATAACTTTTTGTTTGTATTAAAGTATTGGGTTTCAAATTACATAATTTTAATTTTGTTACAAAATATACTTTTCTAATTTTTTTTGCCAATAATTTCGGGGCTATTTGATCATTTAGTGGTTTGAATATTGTTCTATTTTAATAATTTAATAGTACCCCTTTCATTTTGATTTTTTCTACATGACTCAGCATATTTTCTTAATTTACCTGGGAAAGTATAAAAGTTGTTCTTTCTCCTTTTTTATAATAAAAAATATGTTTACTAAATTATATAATTTTTAACCCAAATCATACCACAAAATTCTTACAAATAAGACAAATGGTCACCTTGTTCTTACCAGTACATATTTTTATCCGTCTATTCCTCTGGTTAGAAAAAAATTCGGGTTCGGTTTCGGGTCGGGCGCTCAAAAATTTTCCGGGTTCGGGTTTCGGGTCGCGAAAAAACTCGGGGGTCGTGGTTTGTATCGGGGTTCGTGTTTCGGGCGGAAACACTAATGTATAACAAAAATATGTCTAGTGAAAATACAATTTTATGTTTATTCACATGTTTTTTTAATATTTCTGCTTATATTTGGCATATTCCCTGCGCATTTTTTTTTAAATTTGTAAAATCTTGCTATTGTTTGGGCCTCCATCAAACCTAATAATGAAATAATATTTCAAAAGTGTTTCATTTTTTAACTTTATCGGAATGTGTTTCTTTTTTTTGTATTTTGTTTTGTTTATGTCGTACCGAAAAAAATCTATATATTTAAAATTAAAAGTCATTACTGATCAGGTCCATTCTGTTCAACTAAAATTGATTGTTTTTTTTTAATTTTAATTCTTTGCTTTCATTATCCGAAAATTCTTATAAAATAATTTATTCAACCAGTATTGACTAATAATCTTGTTGATTTGAGATGTGAAACCAAAAATATTTAGTAACAATATTGTATATATAAAACTTTTTTATTGTTATTTAATTTTTGATTTTCATCTTTACAATTGAATTTTTTAAATAAAGATCAGTTTGTTTTAAATTTTTAATCTTTACTTATCAAAATAAGTTTCTGATCCAAACTTAATTAAGAATTTTGCTAGGAGGTTCTGGAATAAGTTGTATATATATTTTTTTGTATTTATTTATAAATTTGATATTAAAAAAATATTCGTTTAAATTTTCCCACAAAACAAAAATAAGGAGAAAAATTCTTTTTTCTTAGTTATTTTTTTTTGTTACACTCAGTAAATTCTATTGAAGAACCGAGAAAATAAACTAATTTTGGTTTCCAGGGTCGCTGAACACGAATATGATATCCATTTCGACTAAATCCGAACCCCAAACCAAAATTCTTAATTAACGACCCTGCCGCCCTAGGGAAGGTGTTTACAGGACTTTTTAAAATTTTGAAAAAATTTTGAAAAACCGGGATACAAACTGCACTAGTACCTGAAAATGTTTTGGACAAGTAATAAACATCTTATAATTATTTGAATTAATTATTTTTTTCTTATGCTATCGATTTTACCAAGATTGATTGAATTTTTTTCTTCCCATTTATTTTTCTTGCCCTCGAAAGCTATATCTGTACCAGCTACAATGAACCTTCCAACTGGCTATGGCAGACCCACAGATGTAAGAAATTTTTTTTAAAAATATAATATATTTTGACATTTATTTTAATTAATTTACTCTTTTTTCCTCATTTTCTTAACACATTAACTACAGGTTTTCATGGTATTCATGTCTTTTTATTTACTCCAGTAATCGGAAATTTTTTTTTATTAGTTATTTTTAAGTTTTTTAAGATTTATATATTAGAAACTTATACAAAAAAGTACATCTTCAAGATAAGAATTGAAAATTTTATTTTTTTTATATTGGTTTCATTTATTCAAATCGTCAATCTCACTTGATACCCTGCATTCTTCTTGAGATGCCTGTTGAAGAGGGTAAAATCTCATATCCATCCTAACGAACCTGAGGACGAATTCCTTTATGGTTCCTATTCTTTCAGTAGGAGAATTTGTATAAACTTGAATTATATTTTCATTAATTGATATTAATATTTTTATTTATTTTTTCTTTAAACCAATGAAGTTTGTATTGTATTATTTTTAAATATTGTGGTTTTCGACTTTTTAAGTGATATATAATTTCAACTATTAGAATCCTTTAAAACTAATAAAAGAAAAAGTTTTTGTATATTTTTTTAGAAAAATGCAATTTAATTTATTTCTTTACTTTTAAAATATTTGGGATATTTTTTTTTATTGTTATTTAACTTTTCTTTTTTAATTTTAATTACATGCCTTCAAGAGTACATTCTTATGTGAGTTTCATCATCATATTAGCTAAGTCACAGCGATTAAATTGTATTATATTAATATTCTCATAATATTATTTTTAATCCTTTTTGTATTCATTTGTGTACTTTCGTTTTTCGTAGTAAATTTTTTTGGCCCACATAATTCTGAAAAATCACAAATCTTCGTAAATTATTTGAAATTCTTAATAATCTTTCCAAATCAGGTGTAATAAATTTACCATTATATTTTGCTTAATATTTATATTTATACAATTTAGCTAACTCGAAGGTATAAATTTGTTTTTTGTTTGTTTTCAAATTAAAATTATTTTTTTTCTCCTTTTAAATTGATAATAGAATTCATTTTCTTTGAAATTTAAGAACAACTTCAAATTATTCATTTTATAAATTAAAAATAAATAAATTATTTATTTATTACTTCTATTTCTCATCATTTTGTATTCCAGTCTGATCAGTTTTTAATTTTGATCTTCTTGGTAGGGGTGTTAATTTGCATATTCGGTATATTTTTGCCAATATTTTTCTACTTGGTAATTAAAAAATAATAGTTGGTTCATATTATATTTTGGAAGAGTTTTGCGTAAAATATATAAAATAGGAATTATTGGTGCCTGTTTTTAAATCATTAGGTTATTTTTTTCATACCAAAACTGGTTTTAGTTATACGGCTGAAGAATTTTGCTATACATAATTATTTTAACTTTTTAGATTTATAACTATTATTTCAAATAATTAATTTTTCAAATATCAAATATTTGATTTATTAATGGGTTATGAAATTTATTTGCATTAACAAAAACGTACATCGATTTAAAGTATAGCACATATATATTTTTTTATCCTGTTTTATTTCAATAATTTAGTTTATTATATTTTTTTTATAACTAACACTCTTTTATTTCTTTGAACATATCGGAAAAGATCATTTCTTTTTAATGCGGCCTGATTGAGATCTCTATTGAATGATTGACAGTTTTTAGCAAACCTTTCTTTATCGAATTGTCATCAAGATTTAATTGCCGGAAAAATAAAAAAATGATAAAATTTAAAGATTTTTCTCAAAAACAAATTTTGGTTTTCGGCAACTTTATGAAAAACAGCAATATTTGATGATCTTTCTTCGTGTTTTTCTTCAAATTTACTTCATTTAGTAATTTTTTTTAATTGTTCGGGGTTGAGAACA
Organism: Heterodera filipjevi; assembly: GCA_039877585.1. Lineage (NCBI taxonomy): Eukaryota > Metazoa > Nematoda > Chromadorea > Rhabditida > Heteroderidae > Heterodera > Heterodera filipjevi. The sequence continues at coordinate 1,235,461 of JBDPZO010000002.1, read as the reverse complement.
AGGAGAAAAAAAGGAAATTATATGCAAATTGATCGGGGCCAAAGTCCGCCTTTCCCATTTCCCCAAAGTTAAGCATTTTTTTGTTTCATTTTAGCTAGGATTAATAGAAAATTTCCCTCGTACGCATCTCCATCGAAATTAATTACCCAATTAAACACCAATTAATGTACTAAGCAGCTGTCCTCCGAACGTTTGGCAACAAAACCAACCAAATAAAAACAAGCCAAAAAACGTTCGGAGGCGGCATTGCAATATTCCCCGGGCCATAAAGAAAGAAAGAAAAATCCACCCAATTTGTATTTTCAATCGGCCGAATAAAATAGTTGAACGACATACTGTCTTCTACATCTGGGGGGCAATCTGGGAAGAAGTGGTAAGTAACAATTTAATTTATGCCTTTAACCAGGTTCGAAAGGACCAATTAAAGGACAAAAAATAAAGCAAATCAGCACAGAATGGGCATACGTCATCACAAAATTGCCAGCAAAGGACCAAGATACGGATCAGAACGAGTACGACACATAGGTCGATGATCAAAAAATTACAGATCTTCTGAAATCTTCAGGGACCGTGTGCGCACGTTCAAAGCAAACAAAATTAACCTGGCCGCCGCCAAGGCAAATTCGGAAGCAGCACAATTCAATCATGGGGGGAGTGCCGGCCGCACCAGCAGCCGGATCGGCAAATTAAATCTTACCGTTTAAAGCGAAACTCGAGTTATTACCGCAATCCGAGAGAATCTCTTTGATAGTGCGTCAAGTTAGACCCTTTTAGGGCTGTTCGCTAGTACCCCATACCAAGTACGGGGCATGTCGATTCGGCGCCAGAATTTTTAGCGCTTTGTAACTTTTTCCTTAGGCAGCCAAATTTTTTATTCTTAGTGTCTTTCGAATGCTGTATATGATCTCTATTAGCCCTCCAAAAATTGAAAAAATTTACCCCCCTATAAAAAAGTTATGATTAAAAACTTACAAAAATTCCGATTTTTCCCAACTTTTTACGACTTTTTGTATTCTTCAAGTTGTAACTTTTTTAAGAATTGGTCAATCGCTTAAGAATACCTTACTCATATCTTAAAAACACTTAAAGCTTTCGATTGGTACTAATTTTGTAAAATATGGTTCACAAAGAAAAAAGTTACAAATCTTTCAAAAGTCTGGCGCCGAATCGTGTGGCGCCGAATCGACATAGACCCACCAAGTACCGATTCGTTGGTAACGACTACTCGGTACTTTTTTACACCTCTAATGATTGGGGGTTGGCCAATAATTTGAAAGCTGTCGAAGGAAACCATTGATTCCATTATTATTTTCTAAAGATTTTTTATGACAGGTTTACGTATTCTTCGACATATTTATTTGTTTTTGCTTTAATTGTAAATACCGTTATAATTTTAACATATTCTAATTCATTCTCTGGGGTTCCAAACCCGCACCCGCATTACCCGTACCGGTACGGGTTTCACCCGCATATTCTGAGGAAAAATCCGCATGCGGTTCTTACCCCTAATCGATTTGAAAATTCAAAACCCGTACGAGTAAACACTGCAGGTACTCGCAAAAACGGGTATTTTAAGCACTGGTTAGAATTGTATTTCTGAGGAAAAAATAGTAGAGGAATTCGAGAGAAAAAAAACTTTGGAGAAAAAATTCATCATAAATTGCTTACTCGGTCAGTTGGTATTTTGGTGAAATGGTTATGTTTGAATTTTTTTTATTGAAATACAAGAGCCAAGCGTTAAAAAAGCGGGTACCCGCCCGCACATCCTCGAAACCCGCATGCGGGTACGGGTTTCCCGTCCGCCCTAAATCAAAAAACCCGTTACCCGCATAGAGCACTACCCGCATGCGGGTTTGGAACCCTAATTCATTCCAAGCGAAGTACCAATCAATGTTATCCTTTTGCCATACCTAAAACCGGGGGTCGAAAAACCGGCCTAACCGAAAACCGGTGCCCACGGTTTAAAAGCGGCCGCCGCCTTCCCTAGCGAAAACCTATTGAGTGGTTTTAGAGCAACCCGAACGGGTCCCTTTTAATGAGTGCCTATTGAACAGTTACTTTTGGGGCGCAGTTAATTGTCAAAAGATTGCGAGTTTTTGCAAAGGTATGCATACTTAAGGTGCCTATTGTGGTCTTACTGCTCCAAAAGCTATTGATTTGAGATCGCCCATATTTATTTAAAAAGAATTTATTTTATTTTCATATTTTAATTACTTTTGTATGTTTTGGTTTCTGAATTATTTAAGAAGCCAAATTTAATCAATAAATATGAATAATACTGCTAGTTTTATTGATCCATTTTTGATTTCTTTAAATGAGAATGATATAAGAACCCATATATCCTAAGATATTATTTTTCCAACTTCTAACAATTTTATGATAAACGCTTCTTATTTAATACCTAATGGTAAGTCATGAAATTTTTTTTCCAAAACACTCGAAAAAGAATTTAAAATTGTAATTCATATTTTTTGGCATTTGAATTCCAGTCTTCGGTTTTTGAAACAAGAGATCGGCTAATTCCCTGATAAGGCACCACTTAAAATATTTGTCTAATGGCATAATAAATCGCAAAAAATTATGGATTTTTTAGACAAAAATATTCATACTTTAAAAATGAAGACACATTATTATTATTATTATTAAATTTGGGGTTTAAATCAACTAATAATTTTTGCATCATTTTATCTTTTCATTTCTTAATACTAATTTTTTTTTTCGTATATGACGGTAAAGTTTCGACAATTTTTTTAAATATTAATTTTTTTTTTTTTGCATATGTCAGTGTAGGGAATTTTTTTGATTAATATCCATTTATTTGGTTTGTATTTTCATTTAATTATTTTTTTATAATTTTTACAACTAATTTTTTGCTTTTTTATTTTAAAAAAGAAACGTAAACGAATGAATATTTATTTATTTTTTTATATTAACATTTTTTATTTTATGATGCTATACTTACTTTTCATTAAATTTATCAATTTGATTGCCCTAATTGATGAAACGGAATCAGAAAATAAAAAAATTGCAAAATCATTTGGTGAATTATTTGGTGAAGGATGGGACAAATACGAGGAAAAAATAAAAGAGGAAAACTTACAAGAAAGAAACACTGATCAAATTGGAATTAATCAAAAAGAAAAAGATGAGAAAAAACGCAAATTATTCAAAAATTCAATGCAATAAAAGAAAAAATTAAGGAAAAAGGAAAAAAATACCAAAAAAAAGAATGGGACAAATTTAATATAATAATCGCGAGAAAATTGGGCACAAATAAAACTTACATGTATAAATGGATAAAAGAATTTGGATTAAATCAAAAAAATTCACACAAATCAATAACTGATGAACTAAAATTGAAAACAGTGCAAAAATTCATTGCAATTCGAAATGAATATAAGCAAAAAGGAAAATAATCGCGAAATGAATCGAATAAAAATTATGCCGAAATTGGCAAGAAAATCGGAGTCAACCAAAGAATAATCAAGGAATGGATGAAATTATTTGGCAAGAAATTTAATAAAAGTGAAACAGAAAAACTGGAAATAATGAAAAAATATTGGCAAATCAAACGAAATAATCCAAAAATATCGGATTCAAAAATTGCAAAATTATTCAAAATAAGTAATGCAAGTCTAACAAGATGGAAAAGAACCTTTATAATTAAATGACATGAATATATTTTGTTTTCCGACTCTGTTTGAGACCCTAATTTTTGTCATAATGTGTATCACAACCTAATGCTCCTTGGCCTACCTTAAAAAACCACACCAATTTTCTTGCAAAATTGGCTTTGTGTCAAAAAAATGTGTCAATAAATATCGAAAATTGCCCTATTTAATATTCAAATATTTGACTTCAATGGGTTTTATCTCCATATTGGTCAAGCGCAATTCGTACAAAAGAAAAGGTCGTACAATGGCAACTCGCTAAACAATTTGCTCTTCGGAATATCATGTTCTGAAATACTCACAGCTCGTCTTGCTCCTATTTTTAGTTTTTGAGTTCTTAAAAAAATGCCTAATTTTAAAAATACTTTCTTCATTTTTTGGCTTTCTAATAAAAAAAATGCCAAAAATCGATATTTTTACAATTTTTCTCTATAAGTTATATTTAATTTCTTATCTATTTTCCCGGCGCCGCCTCTCAGCACCACCTGACAGCTTCTACTTTAGATTTTTTAAAATTTATCATAAAAAAATGTAATTATTCAAAGCTATAAAGAGCTGACTTTAAGACAAAAACATAAAAAATAGGTCCAAAGTTCAAATTTTTGGCGCTAATTTGCTTAGGAATTACTGTATTGAAATCAACCTTTTTGAAATTGGCGAGAGATAAAGTACGAAAATTGGAACTATGAAAGTGAAAAAAAAAATTTTTTTGGCAATATTTTTCATAAAATTTAATTAAATTTTTAAACTTAGCTGCTCTGCTCTAAGAGCCAATAAAGAGCAATTGTACGACACATATATTTGCATTTTTGTCAATGAATATAAAATTTTAGATGATCACTAATTATCTACTCACTTTTCATTAAAAAAATTAAGTTGGCATTCTCGTGAGATAATTATGCTGTTTTATTTATTTTCAATTACCGAAAAATTATTGTAATATTTAATAATTTGTCGTGTTTGGCTTTTAGCTTTTTGTATTATTATTATAAAAGCTTTTATTTATTTTTTATTTTGTATTCTGAAATATATATGAATATTATTTCAGCAATATTTTTTAGTTTTTGATTGCCTTCCATCGGCCTAAATACTTATAATATATATATTTTTTTTAAATCTTCTCTTTTCTATACGCACTGTTTTAAAATAAATTCGATTTTATTATTTGCATAATCTTTTTATATGATGATATGTAAATATTTTTTGGCATTATCTTTTTTGTTTCCAAGATTGTTTACTATTTATTCTCCATAAACATTATTAATTATTTTCTTTTTTGTGACTTAATTACATTAAATTTTTATGGCTTCTTATTTGCAAAGTTTCCGGTAAATTAATTGTTTTAAAAAATATAATTATATATTTTTTCTTCTTGTGATAACTTCGATGGACATGTGTGATTCAGTTGATCTCATTTGAGCTTATCTGATAAAACATTATTACGCTCAATTTGGTAAAACTTTGTATATAAATTATTTTTATGATTTTTTAAAATTGTTGTTGACATATCAAAATCTTTTTATTTATTTTCTTTAAAATATTTCTTACCAAGATTGGTTGTACAACGGGCTATGGAACACGCACAAATGTAAGAAAATTGTAACATATGATAAAAGATAAAAATATCATTTATTTACATATTAAATATATATTTTATTAATTTTACACTCTTTTTCTCCTCTTTTTAATCGGTAAAAATTATTTTGCGAATGACCGACCATTTATTTAAATAATTAAATTTCTAATTTTTATTATCAAAAATAATCCAAAATGTTTTCCTTATTCTTTATTTGATTTAAAGATTTTTATATTGAAAATATATAAAAAAAATAACATTTTAAAGAAAAGAATTAAATCTTTTTTTATGTTTGTTTATTGTTTCAAATCGTTTTATTCTAATATTTATATTGAAAATATATAAAAAAAATAACATTTTAAAGAAAAGAATTAAATCTTTTTTTATGTTTGTTTATTGTTTCAAATCGTTTTATTCTAATATTGGTTTTTTTATTTATTAAAATCGTCAATCTCACTTGGTAAAAATAATAAAATGGAAAATTCAAAAAAGTTCGAAAATAATTTTGACCTTTTTGAACATAACTTTTTATTAACTGAACCCCATGGTTTTTAACACGCCACAAGATAGGCAACAAAAAAAAAGCCGGGTGGGGTCATTTGAGTCGGAGCTAAAAAAATTTTAATTAAAAAAATTTTTACAGGCAAAAATTTCAGAACAACTTAATAGATTATTTTTAGGCAGCGAAATTCAAGAAAATCCTTATAATTTTCGAAAAAAGTATGAATCACCGAAAAATTGGAGTAACTTTCAGGACTTTTTTGAATTTTCTACCTGAATATTTATTGAAAATTAAAAAGAAATTTTTAATCTTTGACTTAACCGTCCTTACTCCAACGGCCCAACGCAAATAACCTTTTTCGAAAAAACCAGCAAATGCTGCAAAATTTTCGGTCTCTTGTTATCAGTTCCTTCGTCTTTAACTATTTTGTAGTGTCATTCGATTGCCCTAAATATGCTCTACATTATTCCAAAAAATCAAAAAAAGATTTCTTAAGTTTCAGAAAAGTTATGACCTAAAATGTTCGAAAATTTGGGAACGTCTGTTTTTGGTTACCTTTTTATCATAACTTTTCCAAAATTTTGCAATATGTAGCAGAGAGTTTTTTTGTTTTGATTTATTTTCTTATATTTGTATGCAATTGCAAATACATTCAATTTGATAAATAAATAGGAAATACTTGTCTTTATTCAACGAGTTTTTCTTTATTTTCTTATTTTATTAAAATTATCATGAAAATTCAGTGTGTTTATACGATCGATTCATGTTTAAAATTTTTATATCTTTCATAAATTTTTTAAAAACATTTATAGTTTAATGTTGATTTTTAAATATTGCATTATTTTTTGTTTCTATTTGCATAATTTAAATCTAATATTTTACCTTTTATATTTATTGCCCTATTTTTATTTCCTCGCATTGATTAATTTTTTTCTTTCATCATCTTGATTTTGTTTATGTCGCGACTTTTTTTGAAAGGGGATTTGGCTGGTTTTTTTCTTACAATTTCTTTGAGCAAGATTGCAAATTTTGCGTGCTGGGTCGTTTCTTAAAAACCGCCACTATGGGCTTTTCTTAAATCCGCCATTTTTACTGAATTTTCGAATAAATTTAGTTATAACTTTTCTCAGACCCAACCAAATAGTATTATACAATACCTCTTATATTGCTTTATAAGCTTGCAAAACCTCAAAAAAATTTACATTAAGCTTTTCAAAAGTTATGGCAATGTTTAGTAGTTAGGGCCCGGTAGGTACCGGGCCCTAACTACTATGTTTTCCACTTTTTTAGCTCCAATTTTTTTTAAAGTTAATGAAATTTCTTGAAATTTATTTAACTTATAGAGCAATTCAAGGGATATCTTAGGATACCAAGATTATTTCATTTGGTTGGTTGTGAGAAAAGTTATAACTAGATTTATTCGAAAATTCAGTAAAAATGGCGGATTTAAGAAACGCCCATAGTGGCGGTTTTTAAGAAACGACCTAACCCAAATTTTGGTGTCCCTTCCAAACATTATCGAATTTCTTTGTTCTTGTTTCTCCATTAAGAAACCCTCCAATGTTTGTTGCTATATTGTTTTTTATTACAGAAAAATTATTGTACATTTTTAATAGTTTTTATGAAATTTTTTGAAATTTAGGAGGTTAATAGAGCCAATCAAGAGCTATCGTAAGAATCTAAGACTGTTTAATTTGGTTAATTTTGGACAAAGTTATGACAAATTATGTTCGGAAAATCTGTAAAAGATGGCGGATTTAACAAACGCCCATAGTGGCGGAATTTAACAAACGCCCATAGTGGCGGAATTTAACAAACGTCCCAGCACGGCTTTTATTTTCATTAACATATTTCTTTCTTAAATTATTAAAGCTTTTTATTTTCAATTAAGTTTTTTAATTTAATCACCTATTTGATTTTACTTAATTCTATTTTCATTTATTTTTTATTGCTTTTAGGAAAACATTTAATTCTATTTTTATAATAATAACTTAGCTTTATAGAAATGCTTTATTATTGTTATATGTTTAATAAAAAAAACTATGGGTTAAAAAATAATTCTTTTTAAATATATTCAAGAAAATAGAAGCAAGAAATCATTCCTTGTTCAGTTACGAAATTTGTGCTCTTCTGCATTGTTTTAGAATCATTATTTATTAATTTTTGGCATGAATATTAAAATAATATTTATTTTAAAACCAATTTCAATTACTAAATTATGGAATTAGAGTATTTTTTATTATCTTGAATAATGACAAATAAAATAAAAAAAATTTATATAACATATAACTTAAAGTAGCTATTGTTGTATTTAATATCTCTTAGATTAGAATAATTTGATTTTGTATAATCTTATTTTTCCTTTTCCATTAGATTGTTGTAAAACCAATTTATTTGTTATATAAATATTTTTAAATCAACGACACCCACGTTTTACCCATTTTTTTCTGCAGGTTTTTCGAAAAAGATTTTTTTTTTTGCTTAAATTAAATATTTAGGAGCTTCATTTAAATATTTAGATAAATCGAGTCAAGAGCATCACTTTTTAATATAGTTGGTGAACAAACGTCATAATCATAATATTAATTAGGTTATCTTGAATTTTCTGATAGGGAAAAGAATATTTTTCTATGATGATGTTGACTAAAAAAATGTTTTAAAAATCGGCTTAAAAAGATGCATTCCGAAAACTTTATCTGTCTATTTTCATGCCTTTTTGGAACTTTTTCGTGCATATTATAGTGCTTTTTTCGTGTATTTGTGCCTTTTTTGTAGTTTTCCTATTTATTACCATGTTTTAATGAAAAATTTTTATTTTCGTTATACTTTTCAAATATAATAATATAACCATTTTTAATGCGTTGACATTGGTTAAGGTAATTGGTTATTACAATATTATTTAGTCATTTGGTAAATGGGTAAAATTGTTTTTTCCTTGTATTGGAAGACACTCCTTAAGAAATTTTTTAATTTGGTGTATTTAATTTACAGCCTTTTGTGTGCCCAATTGATAAAAAATGGGTAACAGTTTGTCAGGTGAGTTAATTTTCAATATTAGGCGCCCATTAAATTACAAGCTAAGGCCATTTCCAATTTGCCGACCCGCTTTGGCATTTGTTGTGTAATAAATAAAAATACAATTAAAAAATATTTAAATTTTAATATAGTTTTATTAAAATATTTTATGATTTTTTTTATATTTAAAAATATATTTATTCTGTTATATTTTAACATTTAGTTTAACCATTACTCGTAGTATTTAAATTAATATACTCTTTAATTAAACAAGATTAATTGTTTTTTCTACTCATGTTTAAGTAGTATCCTCGCCGTTAATCCATTGGTGTCTGTTAATTAATATTTGATCTATTCGTTTCATATTACTTTATCAAAGTATTGATACTGCTTTTATTGCATCAAACCAAAAATTATTTATGTTTACAGTTGGCATTTCCAATTTTTTTAACCATAAAAAAATTAATATTTTTCTTCGTTTATTCTGTAAATAATTGTAAATTTTGAATATATAAATAAAATATTTTTTATCATCAATTAATGTCTTTTCTAAATGTATTTAATTGATTTTTTGGAAATATATAAATTTGGTATAATTTTATTTCTTTATTTTTTGTTTATAAATTGCACTATTTTAGTCGATACTTTATTCCGTTATCTTCTTAAATCTACCCTAGTTCCGGCCTTGCTTAAATGACTGGGTTTCTTTAATAATGGTTTTCTATTATTTTTGTAAATTAGGTTTTCGTGTATTTGTGCCTTTTTTGTAGTTTTCCTATTTATTACCATGTTTTAATGAAAAATTTTTATTTTCGTTATACTTTTCAAATATAATAATATAACCATTTTTAATGCGTTGACATTGGTTAAGGTAATTGGTTATTACAATATTATTTAGTCATTTGGTAAATGGGTAAAATTGTTTTTTCCTTGTATTGGAAGACACTCCTTAAGAAATTTTTTAATTTGGTGTATTTAATTTACAGCCTTTTGTGTGCCCAATTGATAAAAAATGGGTAACAGTTTGTCAGGTGAGTTAATTTTCAATATTAGGCGCCCATTAAATTACAAGCTAAGGCCATTTCCAATTTGCCGACCCGCTTTGGCATTTGTTGTGTAATAAATAAAAATACAATTAAAAAATATTTAAATTTTAATATAGTTTTATTAAAATATTTTATGATTTTTTTTATATTTAAAAATATATTTATTCTGTTATATTTTAACATTTAGTTTAACCATTACTCGTAGTATTTAAATTAATATACTCTTTAATTAAACAAGATTAATTGTTTTTTCTACTCATGTTTAAGTAGTATCCTCGCCGTTAATCCATTGGTGTCGGTCTGTTAATTAATATTTGATCTATTCGTTTCATATTACTTTATCAAAGTATTGATACTGCTTTTATTGCATCAAACCAAAAATTATTTATGTTTACAGTTGGCATTTCCAATTTTTTTAACCATAAAAAAATTAATATTTTTCTTCGTTTATTCTGTAAATAATTGTAAATTTTGAATATATAAATAAAATATTTTTTATCATCAATTAATGTCTTTTCTAAATGTATTTAATTGATTTTTTGGAAATATATAAATTTGGTATAATTTTATTTCTTTATTTTTTGTTTATAAATTGCACTATTTTAGTCGATACTTTATTCCGTTATCTTCTTAAATCTACCCTAGTTCCGGCCTTGCTTAAATGACTGGGTTTCTTTAATAATGGTTTTCTATTATTTTTGTAAATTAGGTTTTCGTGTATTTGTGCCTTTTTTGTAGTTTTCCTATTTATTACCATGTTTTAATGAAAAATTTTTATTTTCGTTATACTTTTCAAATATAATAATATAACCATTTTTAATGCGTTGACATTGGTTAAGGTAATTGGTTATTACAATATTATTTAGTCATTTGGTAAATGGGTAAAATTGTTTTTTCCTTGTATTGGAAGACACTCCTTAAGAAATTTTTTAATTTGGTGTATTTAATTTACAACCTTTTGTGTGCCCAATTGATAAAAAATGGGTAACAGTTTGTCAGGTGAGTTAATTTTCAATATTAGGCGCCCATTAAATTACAAGCTAAGGCCATTTCCAATTTGCCGACCCGCTTTGGCATTTGTTGTTTGTGTTATTTTCTTTCTGAGATATTTTCATTGCATTTCTAAACATGATTTGTATAAGAAGTTTTTTTTTTAATTTTTTTTTCCTATTTTGAGTTCAACTGTAAATTTATTCCATTTAATAGATACGCATAGGAAATATGATCTCAAATTATTTATTCAATGAATCTTGTTAGAGGTTTCTTTATTTTATTGACTTATTGTAAAATAAATATGCATCTCCGCGTCCTTTGTACGTATAAGTTAACTCAATGATTTTTCTCTGTATTTGGTTAAAAAATAATTTTATTTGTTGAATTATGTATCTTTCTTATAGCATTGCATTATGAAGGCATTATTAATTATAATCCTAGCTCTTATTGATTTTTTTAATTTTATAATACAAATTAGAAAATTTTTTATTTAGAGAACTTGGTGAACCTGAAAAAATTTTACATAACTTTTAAATTTCTATAAGAAACAAACAAATTTTGAAAAAAAAATTATTGTTGTGTTAAAATAAAAGTTAACTCTCTGAAAACAAAAGCTGGGAAGTAGCATTTTTATTATATAAAAATTGGAATTAATTTATTCGGTGAAGTTCAATTGACTTTTTGGGACAAATAGAGATTGGTACGGCGATTTAAAAGGTCTATTCAAAAAAAAATTGGGTTTTCCAGAACCTGTACTGCTTGAACTTCCTCCACGGGGCTGTAGCAGTACAAGCTTAGCTAGTAAATATAGGTCAAATTTAAGGACAGATCGGATTCTACGGACCTGATTTGGTCATGTTATATCATTTTAGCATGGTCATTTTTGGTAGAGAAAATTCGTGGGAAATTGTGCGCGAATATTGATTTGGGCATGCTTGTTAAAAATTCCCAAAAAATCAGAATATGGAGAGAAATTTTCAAATAAATTTATTACGAATTTTTAAACATTGGAAAAATTTGGGTTTTAAAAATTTTGTTCCATTCTAAGTATTTAGTGAACTATTTCGCGAATTTTTAAAACTCGAACAACAAAAAAAAAAATAGGTTCGAATAAATATTGTTTTCGAATTCGTTTCATTTGGATCTGCTTTTTCTGTTAATACATAAGCAATTAGACGCTGCAGAAAAAATTTTGACCCATTTTATTATGCGAAATCGTTTTTTTTTTTGCCAAAGGCATTTCCCCATTCTTTCCCCCTCCCTCTTCCTTGCCCCCCCCCCCCCCCCCCTCAGTTGACCCTCGCCGGCGCCAAAAAGAGCCCCATTCCGACGGCATCGACACTTATTCCATAAAAAAGAAACAATTGATCCCCCACTTTACTACTTTTATAACAAAAAAGTAAAAATATTCTTAGTAGCATCTGATATTAGTAATAAATGTGTTAGAATAGCCTGCAAATTTTTTCATTTAAAAATTTGACAAATAACAAAAAATACCTAATAATGCATAAATTCCTGCTATATAACAAAAATATTTAATTTATCCTTTAAAAAGATTAAAGACTTGATTAAAAAAATAATAATAAAGCAATAAACAAATAAAGCCTAAATCTATGAAATTTACAAATTAAGGAGCAAAGTTTAAAATAACGGAAAAGTACGCTAATGGCATTATATCTTTATTTTATTATAAAATAGCTGATAAAATAAATTGTCTTCTTCTTTTTGAAAATTTTTTTTTGATTTTTTTTAGCTGCCCATTGATTTATGAAGTTTTTAGGTTTTAAGAAAATCGCACAAAAGCTATCTTGAACTGATCACCTATTTTTTTTGCCATCTGGTATTTTATATGCATTTTTTAATTTCTGTTTGATATAAACCGTGCTGGGTCGTTTCGTAAATTCCGCCATTTCCAGATTTTTTGATATTAAAATTATTTCATTAAATTTATCCAAATGGTATAACAATAGGGATAAAAAAACACTTTGAAAATTAGGTTATAAAATTATTTAAAGAGATCAACTTATTAATAGAGGAATAAGTGCGCTGAATTAATAGATACGTAAAATTTGAAATGATTAAGGAGAAAAACAAAAAACAAATAAAAATTAATTTTAAGAAGCAAATTTTTTCAACGGTTTCAGAAGATAAATGAAAATACCAACTGTAATTCAAATAATATTAAAGACAACATTTCTTAAATAACCAAATATTTTTCCCTAAAAAATGAGAGAAGCTTAAAAAAAATTAAAATAATTCTTATCAGTCTCAACTTATTTATATAATCCAATTAACACTGCGAGTAAAAAATAAAACAACATATATAATTTAAAATATAAAAAAAAACTAAAATTTTGCTAATAGAATTATTGATTTTATTTTTATTGTTGTACTAATACAACTGATATTGATTTTAAATATGTAAATCCAAATCGATAAAAATGGTTATTAGGTAATATTTATGGAAACCCCTAAACATTTAAAATTTAAATAATTATTTACGAAAAATAAATTTGAAAAAATATAAAAATTACGAAAATTAAAAATAAACTTTGTAGTACCACATTAGAAATCGCGTTTTTATGGATAAAAAAATAAGCCACAAATTTTTAAGAATTCCTTGATTTTTCAAAATTTTTGCAAAAATATTAACAAAGAACTTATATTTTTCATTACAAATGTACTTTTTTCAAAAGTTGCTCGTTACAAAAGTATTTTCATGTCAATTTTTGTGTTTTAAGCTAGGTTTTTGAATTTTAGAAGGATAATGGATTAACCAATAACTATTGTACCGTTCCAGGATTGTTTTTTTAGTTTCTTCTTGCGAAATGTTATGAGAAATTTTTTCTTTTATAAAAGAGGCGGATTTATGAAACGCTCCCAGAACGCTTACAATTACTTGCTCTCCCGACTGTAATTCAAAAATTAATAATGACAACATTTATTAAATAAAATGACAAAATTTATCGGCTGAATCTCGTAGTTTATTTAAAACAAAACATTCATTTTTTAGAATTGACAGGTGTTGTGAGCTTTTATGGAAAAAGCCAATTGCTCGAGAAATTAAATATTATCTTAAATTAATTTTTACTTATATAAAAACACTATTTTTATAGCCATTTATAGTTTAACAATGGACCCAAATCAACCTCGTCCGCCGCGTCCACCGCGGCGCGACGTCCACGAATGACGGCGAGGGTAAGCTGTGCAAGGATTTTGCTAACAAAACTCATTGCAAAAAAAAACCACCCATTAGATTATAATTTACTTACATTTTTATAGAAAATAATAATTTAAACTAAATCGGCTTTCTTTAAACCTAAATAATATTACTATATATTTTCCTATTAAAAATTTCCAAGAAATATTATACTATAAATAATAACCTTCGGTTGTTAAAAATTATGTTTTAAATAAAAATTAAATTCTAAAAAATCGTTGGTTGTTATTACAAAAAGATCTTAAAAGATCTTAAAAATATATACAAAATATATACTTAAAAATATTGCCATATCCAGCTTATTAAATGTCTGTTATGTTATTAATTAGTTATTTATGATTTTTATTAAATTATGCAATTTGAAAACAAAAAAAAAGGCGGTTCCGAATACAATAATTAAAATTATATGAACATAAAATCATCGCATTTTTCCTCCGAAAAAAAACTTTTGAAAATGACTTAACAACCTGGGAATATACAAGGCAAGAATCATAATTTGGCTATAACCCCTTAAAATTATATATATGGGAAATAAAAAAAAAATAGAACAATTTATTTTAAATTATTCTTTAATTTAAAAATTAATTTTGTGCATAAACAGAAGGAATCCAAACTCGCGCTCGTCAACCATCAATTTTATATATTCTTCAAGATATATTTTATCTTATAATTAATTTCATATGGCCCAAATAACATTTTTCAATAACATATAAATTGCAGAATTATTAATAATTACACTGTAAAAAAAGGGCTGAAATCCCAGAAAAGCTAAATTTATTTGTATACATTTTGTAAAAAACTACGTTTTTATTTTATTAAATTCCTCTGATTGGAAAAATTGGATATTTTTATATAAAAAATGTAAATATCGAAATTCAAATAAAAAATATAATAATACTATTTTCTCTAATTTCTATAATTCATATTGAAATAAAAATAATTCAAAAAACAATAGGTAATGTTAACATAATTTTAAAATATTTGCATCATATAATTAATCTTCATTGAGTATTAAAAAACAATTTATATAATTATTTTTTTAATAAACTTACTCAAAAATAGAGAAAATAAAGAATCAATTCGAGTTCATATTGGCACAATTCCAATGCCTTAAATATATTAATTATATTCATTCAGCAAATTTTAAAATATTTTTTGGGTTATTTTTTTATTTGTTATCATTTCATTTATATTTATCTACTTTGTAACACTTTAATTTCATTTCTTTATTAGCTTTTTCTGCTTACATTTTGCGCATTTTATTATTAATTGTAGTGATAAAAAGTATATCCAACATCACGAATAAATAACTATGTCTGTTTCGAATTGATAAGGTGTTTCATCTTTTACATTTTATAATGAAATGGTTTGCATTTATAAATTTACATAATTTATTTATTTTTTGTATTTTTTTTAACTTTTTAAACATTTATGAAATAGATAAATATTCTTATCTTGAATTTTCATTTATTATTAATTGATTCAGCTTTTTTTTTTCTCGACAATATGATTATCACTCCTGCGCACGCCGCCGGCAGGCCCATTTTTTTCTCGACAATATGATTATCACTCCTGCGCACGCCGCCGGCAGGCCCAAAACAAACATAAAGGAGAATTTATGAACGATTTTTTTTATTATTGTATTTGTATTAAGTACTTAAACGTGCATTTATTTTTTCTTAGTGACTGGTTAAAATTTTTTAATTTTTTGTTTTGATAATGTAAGGTGATTATATTATTTATTTTTTTTATCTCTACATCATTAAGCTTCAATTTTTGTAATTCCGTTTTAAGTGAAGTTTAGCAATAAATTTAATCGCGGTTTTACTTAAGAATTTAAGGAACCTTGTCCGATGGGTTCTGAAAATTTGGCTGCGTCAAGGAATAAAATTGTCATTGCATTGCTTTTGTAAATGGATTGTTTGCCATGAAAATAATAATTTATCTTTTTGAGGAACCATATGAGTGAATTTCTATTTACAGCAAACAAAAAAAAGTTTACTATTTGTTGAATCGTAAGCTTTTTATAAATTAATTAATTAATTGTTTCATTTTTGCTGAATTTTGCTCTATTTATTAAACTTGAAATATGTTTGTTATTTAAATTTTTTCATGTTGCCTCGCTCAGTTTTATCTTTAACACGTCACGTTATTAATTCTTTAAATGATTATTAAATTTTTGATTTTTTTTACCAGCATATATATTTTTATTAGAAAATATTCTTTCATTTTTTATTTTTTATAAGAGAAAATTATTATTTTTTTTTATTTTATGTATCATCTCTAATATCATTTTTATAAGGGAAAAGTTCAAATAAACCATTGTATTTTAGTCTTGTCTAATTATTTGGTAACATGTTGTGCAACCATAATATGTGTACAGATTCTAGAACCATTAATTTTGCATCTCTTGGCGTTCCAATGTTTGCATCGCATCGTACAAAGTCTTTCCCAAATATTTATTTATTTGGTTATTTTAAATAATTGTTTGATAAACAAATAAAAAAGTTTAATTCAGAGAAAATTTTATATTACAAAAAAATGAATTATTTTAAATTTTTAGTTTTTTTAATTTTTAAATCTACAATTTTCTAAGTTTTTTTTTCTTTAATTTATATTTAGTCTCTTCGTTTGGCCAATTTTTTTTTAAACTTGTCGGCTAGCATCTACATGTGCACGATTGCGACTTTTTATAAATCTTAGTTTTTTTATTATTTCTTCTCATTCAGGAAGTTGGTGAGATTTCAAATTTCCTTATAGTATTTATTTATTTAATTCAATAATTATGGATTTTTTCTTCTCGTTATTTTCCTATTTGTTAGTGTTTCCTTCGTTTTTAAATAATTTGTAACAGTTTATTTTTGAATTCTTTATTCTTATACTGAAAAAAAATTATTATTTTTTGAATAAATTTTACGGCTTATTTCTTTAATTAAAACGCAAAAAATATACATCTCTAAAATAATTATTAGGCTCTATTTATTTTCTTTTCTGTTAAAATATTTAATTTTATTTCAGAATTTTTATCCTATATCTTTATTCTTATTTATTTCTAAAAAAGTTAGTAGTATATTTGAGATATTCCTTAAAAATATTTATTTATTTGTAACTGTTCGGGGGATGACCACCCGAGATCAAAGTTCACATTTGAATTACCATTTGTTCAATTGTTCTCTCTCTCATTTCTCATTCTATTTTTGTGTCTGTCTATTTAATCTGTCAGACACTATTGATTAGCAAATGTTGACCGTTGCCCTTCCCCTCATTCATTCTTTGTATTTGTAGTTTTCTTCATAATTTGTGCTCTCCGCCGTCACCGACAAATTTATATTATTTAATTGTGCTAAATAAATATTTGTACTGTTGGTCCGTCTCTGACTAAATACGGGGACCGAACAGATTGGCGACGCCCGTGCTTAAATAAAGAAGCAATCACCGGAGAAACGTCGGCCGGAAACCGACTTCATCAAATTCGACTTCTTCTGTCCGATTAAGCCGCTGGGCGCGGTTAATCGTGAATTTCGACTAAAAACCAATAATACCAAGACGGTTGAGGTTCCGCTGGGTGCGGTTTTATTCGACTAAAAAACCAATAATACCAAGACGGTTGAGGTTCCGCTGGGTGCGGTTTTTATTCGACTAAAAAAACCAATAATACCAAGACGGTTGAGGTTCCGCTGGGCGCGGTTTTACTCATCAAAAAACCGATAAACCAAGACGGTTGAGGTTTCCGCCAGGCGCGGTTTATTCAACGAATACAAAGGAAAATCGCTGCATTCGCCATGCCACACAATCCGAGTATCGACCAATTGGTGAAAATGCTAGCGGAGCAACAGAAGTTGGTCCAATCGCAATCTCAACAACTTGCGCAATTCATTGCAAGCCAAAATGCACCAAGCGCTGTTGCGCCGCCACAAAATCAGGCAAATTTCGTGCCATCTCTTCCTGACATTTCGCCATTTGAGCCGACGGACGACAAGAGTCGAATTGTAGAATGGATTGAAAGATTCAAATTTGCGTTGGATTGTGCAGCACCAACGGCCAAAGAGGAAGTCAAAGTGAAGTGTTTGATGAACAAATTAAGCGAAATAGCTTTCAGCGAATACAGCAGATCGGTGTTGCCATCGCTGGTAACAGATTTTGGTTTCGACGCGACCACCGAAAAGCTGGAAAAGCTGTTTGCAAAACCGCAGTCGATATTTATTGACCGATTTGAATGCTTAAAAGCGGTGAGGGGAGAAGGAGAAGAATTCCGTCAATTCATCAATCGCCACAGAAAGCTGTTGGCTAATTTCAAATTTGATGAGCTCAAGAAAGAGCAGTTTAATTGTCTCATGTTATTGATGGCACTGAAATCGCCAAATGAGGCTGCCTTAAGGCAACGAATTTTGACAAAATTGTCAGCGGATGGTGTCAACGTCAATTACGACAATGTCGTTGAGGACTTGATCAATTACCAGTCCAGTATTGCTGAGTCAAAAACCATTGAAGCACCCATCGCGTCAAGAAACGTTAATGCTGTCCACCAAAAGGGGAAGCGACAAAATTCTCCCAAGAGACAATTTCCAAAATTTCGGACAGACAATTCGGCGAGTAAGAAATGTTGGCGATGTGGAGGAATGCATCGGCCTGACGACTGCCGACACAAAACGAGCAAGTGCCGTAAATGTGGATTTGTTGGCCATTTGGAGAGACAATGCGAGAGCGTGCAAGAATGGAGGAAAAACCAGCACACAAAAAAGGCGGGAAATAAACGCGTTGGTCACCTTCGGGTCGGAATGACAATGCGTCCCGTGAATTCATTTTCGTTATTGCAAATTGAAATTTTGCTGAACAAGAAACCAGTCCAAGTTTTCCTCGACACGGGGTCGGACGTTAACGTCATTGATGAAGAGACACACGTCAAAATCGGACGACCGCCGATCGAAAAATGCAACGAAATAGGAAAGGCATTTGATGGAACGAAAATTTCTTTCATTGGAAAAGGTTTCGGAACATTTAAATTTGGAAAGATTGAAGTGGAGCAAGCATTCTATGTTGCGAAAATTGGCTCACTTAATCTACTCAGTTGCCGAACAATGGACGAATTCGGTTTACTGAAGGAACTTAAAAAGAAAATTGACAGCGTAAAAGTTAACGCATGCCAGCCCAGTGGTGGAAAGGCCGAGAAATTCATCCCAACGGAAGCGACTCAGATTGCTGGGACAAAAAGCCAAATCCAAGCCCTGGAGCAGTCCTTTAAAGAGATTTTTGGTGAGGATTTGGGTCACTGCACAAAGGAGAAGGCACACCTAACACTGAAAGAGGACGTCCGGCCAGTTTACCGAAAAGCACGTCCGGTGCCATACAATTCGTTGGAAATTGTTGAACGGGAATTGGACCGATTGGAAAAGATGGACGTCATTCGCAAAGTTGAACATTTGGAGTGGGCCGCGCCGATTTTAATTGTCAAAAAGGATACGGAGCCGCACGACTTTGCATTGATTACTCAACGGGTTTAAATGATGCCCTTCTCGACTGCCAATACCCACTTCCTATTCCGGAAGACATTTTTGCGACTCTAAATGGAGGCAAAATATTTTCGCAAATTGATTTGAGAGATGCTTATTTTCAAATCGAATTGGACGATGAATCAAAGGAATTGTGTGGCCTAGCAACCCACAAAGGAAATTACCGAATGCAACGACTGCCTTTCGGTGTGAAATCAGCCCCGGCAATCTTCCAATCAGTTATGGACAAAATGATGGCTGGATTGGACTATGCCACGGCATATTTAGATGATATTATCATCGTCAGTAAAAACATTTCTGATCACTCCAAGCATCTGGAGGAAGTCTTTGGTCGTCTTAAGGCATACGGATTCCGCGTCAAATTGACGAAGTGCAAATTTTTCCGTGATCAAATTAAGTATCTCGGTCAAATCATCGACAAAAATGGACGTCGACCAGATCCATCCAAAATCCATGCGATTGGTCAAATGCCGGCACCAAAGGACATTTCCCAGCTTCGCTCATTTCTTGGTATGGTAAACCATTACCAACAATTCGTCAAAAATTTACGGTTTGTACGAAAACCGCTTGATGATATGCTGAAAAAGGAGACAGATTGGAATTGGGCTGATGAATGCCAAAATGCGTTCCACAAAATAAAGGAAATTCTTACATCTAATTTGCTGCTAACGCATTATGAGCCAAATATGGAGATCATTGTTGCAGCAGACGCGTCCGAAATGGGCATCGGAGCGGTCATTTCTCACAAATTTCCTGACGGAACCATCAAATGCGATTGTCCACGCATCAAAATCACTCACTCCTGCGGAGAAGAATTACTCACAGATTGAGAAGGAAGGTTTGGCGTTGATCTCTGCCGTACAAAAGTTCCTCAAAATGATATACGGTCGTCATTTTACACTGCAAACTGACCATAAGCCACTTGTTAGCATTTTTGGAAGCAAAAAGGCATAAGGCAGTGCAGTGCCAACCGACTTCTTCGTTGGTCATTGATCCTTTTGGCATATGATTTTGCCATCGATTACATCAACACAAATGATTTTGGTCAGGCAGACGCGCTTTCGCGCCTTATTGCCAAAGGAAATGAAAGTGAAGACGAACGGATCATCGCCACAATCAATGCTGAATCTGATTTTGAAACAAATTTTGCTAAAACAATTGCAAATTTGCCAATTAAATTTTCGGACCTCGTCACAGCTTCGGAAAAAGACGAAACGATTGTCCGAGTTCAGAAATTTGTTTCGACAGGCTGGCCGAATGAAAAGGCAATGGCAAAAGAAAGTCAAGCCGTTCGGGTCCTTAGCCGAAGAAAAGAAGAACTTTCAATTTTGAAGGGATGCCTTATGTATGGCGAAAGAGTGATAATCCCGAAAGTCTTCCAGTCGAAAATTTTGAATTTGCTCCATAAAGATCATCCGGGAATGAAAAGGATGAAGCAGCTGGCACGACAATATGTCTTTTGGCCAATGATTGACCAAGACATTGAGGAATTTGTCAAAGAATGTGTGCCATGCCAAACAGCCGCAAAGGCTCCAGTCAAAACGAATTTGCATTCATGGCCAAAACCCATTCGACCATGGCAACGTGTGCACGTGGATTTTGCCGGACCATTTTTTGGCAAACAATTTTTAATTGTTGTGGATTCTTTTTCGAAATACCCGGAAGTATTCGAAATGTCAACAATTTCCACAACGGCCAAGCCAATGGTATCAACCATTTGTTCTCGGCACCGTACCATCCCATGTCCAATGGACAGGCTGAACGATTTGTCGACACGTTCAAACGTGCGTTCAGAAAATTGAAAGGGGAGGGAATGTCCTCGTGTAAAGAAATAATCGAGACATTCTTGGTAACATACCGGACAACCCCCAATGATTCATTGCCGGACTTGAAATGTCCAGCCGAAATGCTTCTTGGGCGGAAGCCACGGACAACATTGGACCTGCTGAAGCCACCATCACACCAGCCAGATCAACGTGATCAGGCAATGGAACGGAATTTTAACCGTCGATTTGGCACGCGTCCTCAAATTTTCGCATCAAAAGACGCCGTCTGGGCCCGACATCGCCTTTCGCAAGAGGACCCATTGAAAATTTTGAATGAGGAATTTAATTTGCCAATTCGAACGGCACCGATGGAGGAACAACAACAGAACGGGCAGGACCTAGGGAATAGGCCTGACCCAATGGAACACGTCTTTGGGGAGCAGCAAAACGCGGAGAATGAGCAGGTTGAAAATCAGACCGCTGCGACACCGCCGCCTCGGGATACGCCACGTCGATACCCAGTGCGCCGCCGTCAGCCACCTGCCCGATTCTCGCCGAAATGATGAGGACATTTTAAAAGGGGAGGTGTTCGGGGGATGACCACCCGAGATCAAAGTTCACATTTGAATTACCATTTGTTCAATTGTTCTCTCTCTCATTTCTCATTCTATTTTTGTGTCTGTCTATTTAATCTGTCATACACTATTGATTAACAAATGTTGACCGTTGCCCTTCCCCTCATTCATTCTTTGTATTTGTAGTTTTCTTCATAATTTGTGCTCTCCGCCGTCACCGACAAATTTATATTATTTAATTGTGCTAAATAAATATTTGTACTGTTGGTCCGTCTCTGACTAAATACGGGGACCGAACAGTAACTAATTAAGCACCTTTTTTCATCGTTATTAATGTTTTTCTATTTTTTTATATTTTTAAACTTTTCTGGTAAACGAACTTATAAAGGTGGGGTTTTTTTTTGATAACACCTTTTAGCCAGCCAAAAAAGGATTCAGTATTGATTGATATGCTTGGTATGGGAAAAATTCTTTACTTTTTATTTTTTTAGATCATACTTAATCAGTTTTATTTGACTTTTTTTAATTAATCCTTTATTTTAAATAATTGTATTTCACTATTTTAACCAAACTATCGATAAAACAAACACTTGGGCTGATAATCGTAAAAAAAAACCGATTTTTTGTTGTTGGATAATATTTTACTATTATATCATTCTAAAATTTTATTTTCTTTTCTTTATTTTACAAATGATTTTTTTTTGTTATATTTTATATTTAAATAGTTATTTCTATAAGCTAAGCCTAACATTATATTACATTGGCCAATTTTAATTATTTTTAAATACTACTTTTTCTATTTTGAAACATTTTATTGCAATCTTCGCAGCGCCATTTGTGACAACCACAAGGGTCTTGAATGTTAAATTTTGTGTATTTCAATTTATTGAAAATGAAAAAAATAGCGAAACAATTAATGTTCGTGCTTCTCTTTTTTCGGTAAATAAATTTGCATCGTGTTTAAAATTTTTTGTTCTGTGTTTAAAATCCACACACTTTGCCTCATTTCTTTTTTTCTTCTCCTTTTTTCTACTTCTTTCTTTTTCCCTTCTTTATTCGTTTCGCTCTATCCTTTTTTTCATCTTATCTTCTTTCTTTTTTGAATCTTTCCCTACCATTTTCTTCCTCTCTCTCTCTTTCTTCCTTTATTTCTCTCCATCTCTCTATTTCTCTGTTCTTCTCTTGCTATTTCTATTTCTTTGTCTCTTTATTTATTATTCTTTTTCTTTTTTAGTTCGTCTCCTTCTTTCACCTCCTCTCTACCTTTCTTTCGTACTGTTTTTCTTCCCCTCCCTCTCACCGTCTCTTTCTCTAGCTTTATCTTTTTCCCGTTTTTCCCTCTCAGTCTCATTCTCTTTCTCGCTATCTTTGTCTCTCTCATCTCACTCTCTAGCCCTCTCTATCTTTTTTGTGTTCTCTCTTACTCTACCTTTCTTCCTCTCTTTTCCTCATTCTTCTCCCTCGTTGCTTTACTTTCTCTCTCTGTCTTTGTCTCTCTGTTTCTCTTTTTCCTCTCTCTGTATCCTGCTCTCTATCATCTTCTCTCTCTAACTCTACCGTTCTCTCACCTTTTTTTTCATCATTTTTCCCGTTAAAATATACTCGAAAAATGCTAAAAAATGCAAAAAATATGCATAAAATCGTAAAATATGCGCCAAAAACCAAGAGAAATGCATTTTTCGTACTTATTAGTCCATTGCATATAATTTAAAAAGGAAAATTTTCATTTTTGTTTCATTATTATCTGAATATTAATTAGGGAACATATTTTTATGATGAAGTGTTTCAAAGGAAATAATTTAAATTCAAACTTTTTAAAAATTTTTTATTTTTAATTAGTTAAAATAACTTTTTGGTTCTTCAAAAGACTTATTAAAAGTAAGTATATATTCAGTCAGTTCTTTTTTGTTTTGATTAACAAACAAAAAAGGTTGCGAAAAAACTAAGTAAACAAAAAAAAACAAATGTCGACTGGTAGAGAGAGAGGCAAGCAAGAGAAAAAGAAAGAAGGAATTATTTTTATTTGGCAAAATGTTTTTTTGCGTAATTCAAACAGCAAAAAATTTGTGACTGACGCGCTCAAATATTCTAATAGAAATATGATCTCTCTTTTGAATTGAGTTATTTTTTCTTTACATTTGCAAATTTCTTTTTTTAAATTATGAGGTATTTTACAAAAAAATTTAGGAATAGTATATTTATGAGCTTTTTTTTTGACAACATGCATTCATATGTTGTTTTTTATAATTTTTTATTATATCTGATGTGTTGTTGTTTAAACAAAAATTCTTGATTTTAGACTTTTTTTAACCATTTTATTTATTATGCACTGCATAATAAAGTACCATAAATCAAACATTTTTTATTGGGTTAGAAGCTTACAAAATATTTAATTTCTTTTATCTTGCCTAATATTTTTCATAGAGCCTTGTTCTCATAGTATATTTTATATTTAGAGTATTCCCCTCCTACAATACGTCCGTCCCCACATTCCCTCTCCATTTATACAAAATAACGAAAAAAAAATTTTATTTCAATGCAATTTTTATTTTTAAAAAAGGTTGCTTTTTCTGCAAAATAACTGCTTTCTATTTGTTAAATATTTTGTTTAATTTTTATTTAATATTGCTTTAATTAAATTTTCCTGGAATTTATTGAAGGAATGCTTATATAATAATGAATTTATAATCTTTTTACTTTGAATTATTAAACCCCTTTTAAAGGATTTAATAAAATTTATTAGTATTTATTTAATTATTGAAAGTATAGTTTGTGCTCAAATTTTTATAGTTGGCTTGCACTTAAAGTACACATTGCTAAGCTTTTTAATAAATTTTTAAAACTTTTATCTAATAAAATATATTAATATGCATTCGTAATATTTACTAATCGTATATTTCTGGAAGAAAAAAATAATATTTATTAAAATAACATTTTTAAAATTAGTTTTGAATTATTTGTAAATTTTCAGCTTGCTGAATTTTTATTTCCGTTGCATAATATTATGCTGAACTTCAGAATTTTGGTGAATTAATTTTTGAGGACTATATATTTTTCAATTATGTAATTTCTAATTCATCTTTTTTTTATGAAATAAATTATTTTGCTCAGTCCAATATATTTGGTATTGCAAATTTGAATTGATTCGAAATTGTGTTATTCTTTATTTCCATTGTGAATGGCCATAATTTTTGTTGCTTTTTTTTTAAAAACAACTGATGTCTCCCTCCCTTCGACAGAATGTTTTTCTTTATGCAAGTTGTTGGTTATGTTATTATATTAATTTATATTTTTTAATTAAAATATTAATTTTTTTTCTACAAGCATTAATTAATAGAAATACAGTAATTATTACCTTTATGCTTTTCAATATTTTTCTTTTTCATTTCAAATATTTTAAAACTAAATACTTATACAATTTTATTTCTTCAATTTTTAATATCTTTATTTTTCATTAAAGATATTATTTAAAAAAAGATATCACATCATTTTATTATGCAGTCAAGCTCCCTTTAGGGTCTGTTTTTCTCCGGATAGACTCGGATTTATTGAGTATGCATATTTTTAACAAATATTTAATTTTTAAATAATACTTGATATGAATTTATGTCTAGTTTCAAAAAAAAAGTTTTAAAAACTTCATGACTTTATATAACGATTTTTGGTCGCATTTTTTTAAACAAATACTTTTATAAAGGATTATAAAGTCCTTATCGTTCTCACACCAATGGATTTTAAGAGAATTTAAATTTATTTATGATAAAGCTGCATTTTAATAAGATCAAGCCGTTGCGGGGCAGGTGAATTTGGAGTATTACTGCGAGATTTTCTAGTTTTGGTTTATATTATTTTTATCTAGCAATAAAAAATTTATTAAGTTAATTTAGGGTTAATTTCAATAATTTATTATTTCTTGCTATTATATTTTTAATTTTTTCAATTTCAAAAATTTTCAAGTTAAAATATATGAGAATATACAGTTAATTCGCGAATAAATTTCGTTGTATTTTTTCAAATAAGTGCTAACTCAATCAGATATCAAATGGTTTTTTTGTTGTCCTCTTTTTATTATGACGCTTCTTACCATGCTAATATATTCATTAATTTAAAATATTAATTAGGTTTTGAAAAGCATATTTTTTAAAAATTATTTTTCATTTTTTAAATATTTGACGAAAAATTTGTTTTTTATATTGAGAAAGTTTTAATTTGCTCAATTTTTTAATATATAATTTACTGAATTTTGCTGAATTAATAATTAATGCAAATTTTTAAATTATTGTATAATTCTAATTCCCCTTTTTTGTAAGGTTGAAAGTTCAAATAAACCATTGAGTTTCTTATCTTGTCTTGTTATTTGGCAGTACCTTGTGAATCATTAAATTTTCTTTCTAAATATTTATTTATTTGGTTATTTTCATTAGATTTATATTTTTTTGGTTTAAATTTTGTGAAATTATTATCCTAGTTTTAATTATATAAATTCTTAATATATTCTTTTTTGCTATATTATTCAAAAAATATGTTAAAAATTTGGATTGTTTTATATTTAAATATTAAAATAATCTGTTTAAGGTTTTTTAAAAATAAAGCTTTTGTTAAATGACTATTTATAAGATAAATTCATCTAGTTGTTTTCTATAATATGTCCTATTGTCGAAGGAAACGAGATTGTCCGCTCACGCAACTTCTGCTCCGGGAATGCAATGCTCCGCTCGCGCCAGTCGATTGAGCTATCGAATCGTCGTTGCTGTTATTTTTAGTTTGTTTTAGTAATTATATATATCTCTTATATAAATTTTGATTAACTTTAATTATAAATTTATTTTATTGATAAATTCCATTATTTATTTCATCTTTTTATTTAGCGAACCTTCTTAAATATTTAAATTAACAACATTTAATTCATTATTTTTGCATTTAATTTAAGATTTTTTTTTGTGATTTTTTGTCACTTCAACAAATACTAATATTTATAAGAAAGTTTTTTTGTTTTATAATATTTTTTTGAAGAAATTTTGATCATTTTATTTAAGAAATTTTGTCATTAATATTTTTTGAATTACAGTTGGGAGAGAAAGTAATTTTAATGAAATAAGTAAAAAAAATTTTTTTTTACTTATGGTTATTATCATTTATTTCCTCATTTAAATGTATTAGTTTAGCATGAAATAATGAAACTTTTAATGAAAAAATTTTCAAGTGTAGGTCACTTCATCGCATCTAACTCTATTAAAAATAACTTCAAATTTTAATATAATTCTATTGGAAATTTTAAAAATTTTTTAATTGTATTTTTTTCTTTATTATATTTTAACATTTTAATTAAATCCTTACTCGCAATATTTGAATTTAATACACTCTCAATTAAAGAAGATTAATTGTTTTTTAACTTATGTTGAAAATGGTTCGGGAATTGCGCTCGTTTCTATCAGAATTCTTATATTTAAAATTTGGAAATACATTAATTATATTTGCAATTAAATTTGTATTTAAGATATTTATTATTTTATTATAAAAACTTTTGTAAACCATTATTGAAAAATATTGAAATCTTTTATGAATTTTTTTATAAATATTTAAATTAAATATGCTTCTGTTTTATTTTTTTAACATTTTAATTAATTCGCCGTATTAGATTTAATGCACTTTTAATTAAACAAGATTAATTGTTTTTTCTACTCATGCTCAGTGGCTTGCCTGTTATTCTCCCATTGTCCTATGCATTATTATATATAAAATTTAAAATTCATTAATTATATTTCAATAAATATAGTTTTAATGGGTTTCTTTATTTTTCAAAGTATTGATTAATGATGATTAGGCTGGTGGAATAAAATAGTTTTTGCTTTTAAGTAATTTTAATTGGTTTAATAATTATAATTAAAGATTACGGTTTTAGCTTTTTGGGGTTTCCGTTCTCCGGTTTAATTTAAGAATTAACTTTTCATTTGGGGCAAATTTTGTAAAATATCAGTTTATATGTTTGTAGGAAAAACAAGAAAAGAAAAAATAAACCTTTTAAAGATTATATCGAAACAGAAATTAAAAAAAGGAAATATAAAATACCAAATCGCAAAAAAAATAGGTGATCAGTTCAAGATAGCTTATGTTCGATTTTCTTAAAACCTAAAAAAACTTCATAAATCAATGGTCAGCTAATAAAATCAAAAAAAAAAAAACATTAGAAGAAGACAATTTATTTTATCAGTTATTTTATAATTAAATAAAGATAATGCCATTTGCGTACTTTTCCGTTAATCGAAACTTTGCTCCTTAATTTGTAAATTTCATAGATTTAGGCTTTATTTGTTTATTGTTTTATTATTTTTTCTTTAATCAAGTCTTTAATCTTTTTTAAAAATGATAAACAAATATTACAACTACTATCAGATGCTACTAAGAATATTTTTACTTTTTTGTTATAAATGTAGTAAAGTGGGGGATCAATTGTTTCTTTTTTATGGAATAAGTGTCGATGCCGTCGGAATGGGGTACTTTTTGGCGCCGGCGAGGGGCAACTGAGCAGGGCTGGACGTAATTACGGATTACGGGATACGGATTACGGAAATTACGGCCTTTTTGGAGTTATGGATTACGGATTACGGGTTACGGAT
Organism: Heterodera filipjevi; assembly: GCA_039877585.1. Classification (NCBI taxonomy): domain Eukaryota; kingdom Metazoa; phylum Nematoda; class Chromadorea; order Rhabditida; family Heteroderidae; genus Heterodera; species Heterodera filipjevi. The sequence goes on along the minus strand of JBDPZO010000002.1, from coordinate 1,206,970 downwards.
TTTTGGGATTTTTCCGTAATTTGGATCCGTAATTTGACTTTTGGATTATTTTTCGAGACGATTCTTGTATTTGCAGGGTAATGGAAAGAATTCTAAGCAAAAATATTTACAATTTTCTACTAAAAAATAATAAAATTTCGGAATATCAATATGGTTTTGTTAGAAATAGGTCTACAACGAGTCAATTAATAGCAGTTGTAAAAAAGATTGGTACGGGGCAATTATTAATGGAAAAAATGTCGATTGTATTTATATTGATTTTCAGAAAGCGTTTGACTCAGTGCCTCATAACTTACTCTTATACAATTGGAAAACATCGGTATAAGAGGCAAACTTTTAATGTGGATAAAGGACTTCTTGAGCAATAGGAATTTTTGTGTTAAAATAGGAGATGATTTATCCTCCAGTATGTAAGTTGGCTCTGGCGTTCCCCACAGGGCTCAGTATTAGGTCCTTTATTATTTTTAATTTATATTAATGACCTTCCTGATGCCTTGCCATCAGGAATAAAAATTAAACTATATGCTGATGATGTTAAATTATATATTTGTTATAAAGCAAGGGATGATACAGAAATTATGCAGGAAGCTTTGCATAATTTATCCGAATGGGCCAATAAATTGCAATTCTCCAATCATGTCACACAAATAACAAAGAATGCATATTTACGTATGCCTTATTGGTTTAGGATTATTAAGTCAAAGTTTTCTAGGATTTGGATTATATTGTATAAAACTTATGTTAGACCGTTATTGGAATATGCTCCAGAGGTTTGGAATCCATCTACATATTCAAAAAGATATAAAGAAAATAGAAAAATGTCAAAAATATTTCACCAAAAGAGTTATTTTCAAATGCAGCCAGTAGTATAAGGTACCCGGGGCAGGGGTCCAGACCCCTGCCCCGGGAACAAAGTTAATCCATGTCGCCCTTCCCTCAATGGTCAATCGGACCCCGGCCCCACTGGAGTCCCTCAATGGTCAATCGGACCCCGGCCCCACTGGAGTCCCTCAATGGTCAACGGACCCCGGCCCCACTGCAGTCCCTCAATGGTCAATCGGACCCCGGCCCCACTGCAGTCCCTCAATGGTCAATCGGACCCCGGCCCCGCTGCAGTCCCTCAATGGTCAATCGGACCCCGGCCCCGCTGCAGTCCCTTAATGGTCAATCGGACTCCGGCCCCGCTGCAGTCCCTCAATGGTCAATCGGACCCCGGCCCCTCTGCTGTCCGCCGACAGTCAAACGGAGAAACTCCCTCTGTTGCCGACCCCCCGTCTACATGAAGTGACCCCGAAAAAACAAATGACCGGCCCCTCTTCGCCAACTGTAAATTGTATTCTACCCGGTACTCAATCAAACCCCTACCCCGGGATGGTCATTTAACTGCCCTCAAAAGCAAAATTTATTTTATAAAATCATCACCAAAATTTTTTATGAAGCCAGATAAATCTGATCATTCTATGGTTTTTCCTCGCTCGATTCCTTCCCACATTGTTTATTTTCGTTTTTTCTGCCCCACTGCTGCCGTTCATTCCTTGTAGTTCGGTGATGACGGTGAGTATTCTGGAGATGGAGATTTGGGTCCTTGTTGCTGAAAAAGACAAAATTATTAAAAATTCTAAATACAGTGTAACAAGGGCCCAGTCCCCAAGTTGAAAAATTTAAGGTTCAAAACTGAGTTAACCAAATTAGTTAATCGTACCAAAAAAACAATCTCACTGGCACTTATCGGCACTGCTGACCTTCTTATTTCTTCTTTGAATATTTTTATAATATTGTTTTTTTGCAAAAATCAGTATCTAATGAAAAATAGGAAAGCACACTTTTTTGAATCTCCAGAGGAAAAAGTCTGGCTATGACCCTTTCCCACCACTTACATAGCAATGAAGATAGACACCCACTGACATCCTTCGTCTATTTCACGTAGGGCCCTCTTATACTCGATGCGCAATCGTCGAACCAGTTCCACCTTTTCCTCGCGCATTCGACGTTTCGCCACACGCTCCTTCACTCGCTCGAGCTTCTCTCTTTAGCCTCTTCGATTTCCGCTTTTCGCCATTCGGAAACTTTTGGCCCCGCTTCTTTTCTTGATGCTGATGTTGCGCCAGCTGATTGTCCATGTTCTTTTAAATCTTCCTGAAATTGAAAACATTGCAAATGATGAAAAACTTAAAATATATGAAGGGTAGGGTCGCGTGAGAAAGAAGTTTTTGAAATGAAGGAAGAAGTTGAAAATTTAGGTGAAATTCATCCTTAAATAAGTCCATCCTTTTAGACATGTGCATGTTGTGGCACACGCCCACTATTTAATCTACTTAATAATTCTCATTATTCTCTTAGAACCGGAGCTCACTTCCCGCTGGTTTTAATCGCAAGCACAAATTGTCGGATACCCAATGGACCAAGGGGCGATTTAAGGACCATTTTTGCCTTTGCCTTAAATCCTCTATTGTCTGCTTATAGGCTTGACCTCAATTGCTAAAAACGGAAGCCTACGTCAGAATAAAATAATATAAATGAAAAAATTTTGTTAAATTAATCTTGGAGTACATAAACACTAATGATGAATACATTCGATGATTTGAAAAAACCGATTTTCCATATTTTTTTATGAAAAATTTTTTGTTCAGTAGTCCATTCCTTGATTTCAGGTATTGGTCAATCGTCGCATTTTTACTTTGTGGGCACCAATACCTATTTCCTATACATTTGAATCGCTTTGTTGTATGTTACAACTTTTTTTTTTTTTTGAAAAGGAGGCCACAACATCGATGCTATTACCGAAATGAATTGCAGCGAGATTCTGAGCGACCGAGCCGAATCACTTAGCAGACCAACTTCTGATAGTCGTCAGCATTCTGACAGATTTGGACCTTAAGGAATGAAAGGGAAAAAAATTAAAAATTTATCCACCCAACAACAATATTTATTGCGATAGTAACCATGACGAGCACAACCAGGCATTTCGGACAGTTTGACTCTTCCAATTTCACTGGCAATGGACAAAATTCGGAGCATTGACGGGCGTCGTCAGTTGGTCGTTGCCCTCGTCTCATTTTTCATAAAATTGAACTGGTAATAAACGGACTCGGAATTGAGCCCATTAAAACAAAGTCAAAGGAAATAAATATTTAAATTGCTAAAAATTGAGAAATTAGTGTTAACAGACTATGAATTTTAAAATGTTCGTATCAGTCTATGCGATAAATTGAATCGGAAAATGGTGCCAAAATGAGTCTTATATGATAATCATAACGGCTCAAATTTCTTCTTCATACATAAAATTAAAATAAAACACATATAAAAATGAAATAGAAAAGAATTCAAAAACTCAGCGGGTGATCAGTGCAGCAGTAAACGGCTTTGCATTTTGCACACCCTTTGCCAGTTCCGTTTTAGTCAAACCTTTCCGGTGCATTGTTCCTAAGATTATTTTCATCTCAGCGGGTGATCAGTGCAGCAGTAAACGGCTTTGCATTTTGCACCTCCTTTGTCACTAGTCCCGTTTTTTTGTCAAACCTTTCCGGCGCTTTTTCCTCCGATCATTTTCATCTCAGCGGGTGATCAGCGTAACAATAGATTGACCTTAATAATGGCATTTGTGGGCGGTGCAGTGGTGATCTCTGACTCGACCCTATAAAACGACGGCTCAACGCTCAGTCTTCATTCACAAAACGATGAGCTCTGACGAATTCCCCTATTTTGAGGGTCTCAGCCTATTTATAATTGTTTAAATTAACTAACTTAATAATTTTGCCTAATGTCACCAATCGATTTTTATTTCTAATTTTTGTCCTAATATGAAAAGCATGTAAACCATGAAATTTTCTTTTCGAATTGCATCTGTTTTTTTTGGAGAATGATGCCAAAATGGCAAAAGTTTTCATCGGAGGCATCTAGATACTTAATAAATAAGAAATTCGCAACTCCGATTTTGATCTTCCCGTTGCTTATGCTTGTATGAATTTTCATGTCAAAAATTGAAGCATTTTACAGTATTCAGTTTTGTCCTGTTTTAAACATTCCCTATTTTAAACATTTTGGGAGCACATAAATCCATTCAAATGGCCACGCTCTCTCGTTTTCTGATGGATTCTTCAGCGCGTTCCACCTCTGAGAAAAAGTTTCCCAGCGCTGAGGCCAAGAATCTCGGCGATATTCTAAATTTTAATGGGACCGGAATCTTCTATGCCCGTGCTTAGTCGTGAACTTAAAATATAATCTTACAATGTAATGATTAATAATAATAATAATAATAAATAAAAATACAATAATAAAATCATGTTAGGGATGCCCCGAAAAGTTAAGCGGCTTCATTTGCCGGCCGATTTAAAATACTTAAGACGCGCTTGCCAATGTGTGTAGATAAGTTGGAACTTCGCGTGCAGAAATCTATATGCCGTTGTCGAATCCCAATTTTTATTGGTACTGTCCGAAATCCTCCATTGTCTGAATTCCACCCCTGTTCGAATCAGCGCAGACAGTGAAAAAAAGCGAAATAGTTTACTGTCGAAATCACTCACTGGTCCGAAACCAATCACTGCGAGATCACATTTGTCCGAAATCACTCACTGTAAATCAACTACCACTGTGGAAATCACCTGCCCCACGACGCCACCATCCTGAAGTAATTATAAATCTGATTCTATAATTTGAATTTGAACAGAATTGAACATGAATTTTAGCCCTTATCAAGGAAGAGATTTTTCTTACTTCTATTTTTTTGAATATATTTTACAAAAAGAATTAATTCCTTAAAACCATAATTTTTTAATTAATTTTTGCCAAATATTTTATATATTTTTACCGCAGAATGAAAGAAAAAAATCTAATAAATTATATGAAAAAAAATTTACAATCAAAAGGAATGAGTTTTTTGCAAATAAACGAAAAAAATGACTATGAACACAAAAATGAATTAAATGACTTTTTTTTAAGTTTTTTTTTTTTGGAAGCGTGAATGAATGTACACAGAACCAATTTTGTAATTATAAAATCAAAAATAAATTAATTGTATTAAAATTCTTAAAAAAATACAAAATTGGGATGTATGCACGCGCAGCCTCAACACAGCAGGCAGCAAGTTCCCAGATCCTTAATCAAATGCACATATCAATAAAATTTAAAATAATTCTCAATATCAAAAGAATTTATTTGGTCGTATAAAATCTCCGCCTAAATATGGAATATAACGCAAAAAACCATTACAGATAATTAAGTAAAAGAATCCTTTACAGATAATGCTAACATCAAATTTACAAAGGAATACACACCACGACGGATAATAAATTACATGTCAATAATACAAATTTATATCGAATGTAATTAACTTATTTTTCTGGTTTTGTTAAAGAAGAAACGAAAATAAATTTTCGAAATCCCTCTTTAGTACTATAAACCTATTCCTTCGAATAACAATGGTTTTTTCCGCTCGCTTCCACTTCTAAAAAATAAAATACAAAACTAAATTCTCGTTTTTTTTTTTAATCAATTAATTTAACAACAACCAAAAATGCCAATCATTTTGAACCTTGTCAAAAACTTTTTATTAAACCCCAAGTTAGTTCAACATTGAACAATCATAATTTTGTAAACCAACAAAAAAATTTAAAAAACTTTCCTCTGAATTAATGTATAATAATAGTGTAATAAATAGTTTTATAAAATTGCAAAATTAAAATGCATTAATTATGGTGAATATTCAACTTAGATTTAATAAATAAAATACTATTATTGTTGAAAAAATAAAAATATTTCAAAAATTACAAAAATGCAGCGTATAACTAACTTTAAATTTTAATAAGAAATGTATATAGAAGAATAAGAAGAATGACAGGGTTTGCAAACAAAAAAAAGCGGTGTTTCATGTACACAGCAAGAGAAAAAACAGAACAATTGTCCATTCATAAAAACGGAAGAAAAAACAAGAAGCATATTCATTTTTCTGACACTTAGTTGTTTCAATAAACTGGGCGTCTTGATAAACTGAGGACAAATCCTCACAACTATTCACTTCTCCCTGAGAAATGGCCAAAAATATAAGAAAAAGCCAAAATATTATTTTAATACTCAACTTCTTTTATTAATGAAGTTCAGAAAATAAAGCTTGATTCAATTCGTTGAACTAATACTAGAATTGCTTTCATGTGAATACGAAACATGTGCAGCAATATCGTGACATTAGAAAACGTAGGAGTAAGCCCTAGAACGAGCAGTAATCAAAGCTAATCACATTGATATTTACATAAAATCTCTCCCCAAATGGGAAATGATTATCGGTGATTTATAGTTGTTTGCCAACTTTCGTGGCATATACTTTCGTTTTTTTGTTGACTCTCTTTCATTTTTTTTTCATTTACCGAATGCATTTTCTTCCTCCTCCCAACGAAGGTATTCATGATCCCAATCGAATATGCCATGGGCCCCACTTCTGTCCTCAGCTCCCGGAAATGGTACAGAATTTTGTTTGGCGAAACCTTCGAACAAACCACCTCAATGGCAATGGCATGATTTATTACATTCAAGCGGACCAGCGCCGAATTGCAAATTTTTCTTAGATTTTTGGTTTTATTTTTTTTTATGTGAAAATATTGAAACCTCTGAATTATATCAAATATTTTCATAACAAAAATGTGTTAATCTCAAATCATGCGAAACGCATCCTTCATTCCTTAAAAAAAATCAAAATAAACTTTTAGGATCTAAAAAAGAAACAATATTTATGCATAAAATAAAATTTGAAAAAAGAATATTCAAACAGAGTGATTTGGCAAGTACGCGCGCATTAGAAAATGTCCAGATAACAATAAAAATTTTCATCTTTTAAAAAAACGAGCTTTTTTATTAAACAAAATACTCACCAATGATCCTGAAATATGGTGAGTTGCTTCCCATATTGAATCCCGCTAACTTAACCTTTTCGAGTTCCAATTTAAAATCCACCCACAATAAATCCAGAAGCAAAACCAAATGAACCTGACTATTGTGTTTTAATCCGACAACCGACTCCACTTCACCAGAACTTTGAGCAAAACGGCAATGGGCCCCTCTGGCATTTTTATTTTATTAAAACATAAAATAAAGAAAAACTTTTTAATGTTAACGCTTGTGCTCACAATAAATATATTTTTGTATTGAATTTATCAAACTGAAATACTGAATGATTTGAAATTTACAAATCAGACACCTATCTTAATTTTAAAAATACAATCAATTCTCTATTCAATTTAATACGATCACAAATTCTACATGACTTTAAATTAAAAATTAAACAATATAAGTTTAAAAAAAAACAATGGTACCTTATTTATCCAGAATCAACTAGAATAGAGCGGTACCGATACGTCGCGGAAGCACCGGTAACCGGTACTATACTGGAAAAAATTAACACCCCGGGTCCCGACCGCGTTACCCGGTTACCAATAAACCGTAACATGCAAATTTTAACAATAAAATACACTACACACGCATCAACATTAATACCGTCCAACCAAAAAGTCAATAAATTAACAGACAAAAAAAAAACTTATCAATCCTGATTCATCGATCTGCGGTGGATGCGCAGGCTTGGGGAAAGAAGGAATACTTGTATCTAATAATACCTTAAAAAACTGTACAAAAAACTAAAAGTTTTGTAACGTCCCATAAAGGTGTAAAAATTTAAAATAAACAGTCATATAAATTGTTAAAAAATCACAACACAAAATTATAAAATATATAATAAAGATAACCATCAACTAACTTCCAAAGGGCGATGAGCGCCTCGAGACCTTTTTTGAATAAAGGGAAAAGTTAAAAGAAACTAATGAAATAAGCACCAAAAATAACATATTAGATGAAAGATTC
>JBDPZO010000002.1:1133633-1199100 GCA_039877585.1 Heterodera filipjevi | reverse complement strand
CCTGCAGTCCCTCAATGTCAATCGAGACCCCGCCCCACTGCAGTCCCTATGGTCAATCGACCCCGGCCGCCCTTGCCAGTGTCCTCAATGGTCAATCGACCCCCGGCCCCGCTGCTAGTCCCTTAATGGTCATCGGACCTCCGCCCGCAGCTGCAGTCCTCAATGGTCAATCGACCCCGTCCCATCTGCTGTCCGCCGACGTCAAACGGAGGAAACTACTCCCCTCGTTTGCCGAACCCATCGCCTTGTCTAATTAACGGAAACATGACATAAAAACTGTGCATTTAGCTCGCAAACGCTACTGGTAGCGGGGGCCGACCTGGGACCTCGCCAACAAATGAAAATGAGGTATGGCGTACGCCGTACTAACAACCTCAGCCGCTGTATGACATTAACGCTCAACAATTATTTTATAAATAATCCTAACATTTTCTTGATAGGCCGATAATATCCGTGCCTACTTTCTATGGTTTCCTCTCGTCGATTCCTGTCCCCAAGTTGTTTTTTTTTTCTTTTCCTGGCCCCCCGCACTCGCTCCGTTCTCTCTCCGTAGTCGCTGACTACGTGTATTCTGAGATGAGCAATTCTGGTGCTCAGTTCCTGTTGCCGACGGCAGTCTATGAGTTCTTTAAAGACAGGTAACAAGAGGCAGTCCTACCAGTGGAAAGAAGTTGGGTATAGTGTCCAAAACTGGTAACACGATCAATGTAGTCTATCGTAGGCGCACACAGGAAACTATCACTGCGCACTTAACGTGCTGCCTGGTGGGACCTCTAGCTCCATCTCTCACATTATATTTTTATTTTATAAATATTGTTTTTTTTGAAAAATCAGTATCTATGAAAATAGCCTTTTTTAATCTCCAGAAAAGAAAGTTGGCTATGACCCTCCCCCCTACACTTCTTACAATGAAGATAACACCCTGACATCCTTCGTCTATTTCACTAGGGCCCTCTTATACTCGATGCGCAATCGTCGAACCCAGTTCCAACTTTTCCTCCCATTCGACGTTTCGCCACCACGCTCCTTCACTCTCGAGCTTCTCTCTTTAGCCTCTTCGATTTCCGCTTTTCGCCATTCGAAACTTTTGGCCCTCGCTTCTTTTCTTGATGCTGATGTTGCGCCAGCTATTGTCCATGTTCTTTTAATCTTCCTGAAATTGAAAAACATTGCAAAATGATGAAAAAACTTAAAAATATATGAAGGGTAGGGTCGTGAGAAAAGAGTTTTTGAAATGAAGAAGAAGTTGAAAATTTAGGTGAAATTCATCCTTAAATAAGTCCTCCTTTTAGACATGTGCATGTTGTGGCACACGCCCACTATTTATCTACTTAATAATTCTCATTATTCTCTTAAAACCGGAGCTCACTTCCCGCTGTTTTAATCGCAAGCCAAAAATTGTCGGATACCCAATGGACCAAGGTGCGATTTAAGGACCTTTTTGCCTTTGCCTTAAATCCTCTATTGTCTGCTTATTTCTGACCTCAATTGCTAAAAACGAAGCCTACTCAGAATAAAAATATATAAATGAAAAAATTTTGTTAAATTAATCTTGGAGTACAATTAACACTAGATGAATACTCGATGATTTAGAAAAAACCGATTTTCCATATTTTTTTATGAAAAATTTTTTGTTCAGTAGTCCAATCCTTGATTTCAGGTATTAGGTCAATCGTCGATTTTTACTTTGTGGGCACCAAATACCTATTTCCTATACATTTGAATCGCTTTGTTGTATAGTTACAACTTTTTTTTTTTGTTTGAAAAGGAGGGCCACAACATCGATGCTATTACCGAAATGAATTGCCGAGATTCTGAGCAACCGAGCCGAATCACTTAGCAGACCAACTTCTGATAGTCGTCAGCATTCTGACAGATTTGGCCCTTAAGGCAATGAAAGGGAAAAAATTAGAAATTTATCCACCCAACAACATTTTTATTGCGATAGTAACCAATGCGAGCACAACCAAGGCATTCGGACAGTTTGACTCTTCCAATTTCACTGGCAATGGACAAAATTCGGAGCATGACGGCGTCGTCAGTTGGTCGTTGCCTCGTCTCATTTTTAATAAAATTGAACTGGTAATAAACGGACTCGGAATTGAGTACTCTTCAACATGCTGACATCTGTTCTTGTTCATTTTCTCTATTTTCTGAACGACGGAGTGTGTTTCATTTTAAATACAACTAAAAAGAATATTCTAGGCGAAAATAAGCAAAAAAAACAAAACAATAGAGTCATGAAAAGGGAAAAACTTTTGTGAAAATGAACTTATTTGGTACTGATAAATGCGAGGTTATAATCCCACTTAAAACTGTAAAATTCAAGAGAACTTTCAGATTCCCGAATAGTCACCCGAATAAACCAAAAAAAAATAAAAAAGTGATTTTGGGTAGGTTTAGAAATTAGAAATTCTTTCAGAAGTACCACAAAAACTCATTGTTTCCCGTTAAAAGTGTCAATTAATGCTTTGAATTACCGGGCGTGACACAGAGAATACATTTGTGGTAAACCATCCATTTGCCTTCTTGGTAAATCTTTTGCTCGGAATTCACTCACTTTCACTCAAACAAATAAATCAATTATGTTAGATACAAGCAAATTTAAACATAAATTATAATTTCCTTTCAACGATAAATTTTTATAAGCTTCATGAAAACGGTTAACAATTTTAAATGGTAGCTCTCCAATAAAATACTGCATAACTAAAATGACGAAAATTGCCAGCAGAAGGATTGGAATCCTTTCTTTCCACAAAAATAGCGCAACAGTATGAGCAGCGCCATTTTCAACAATTCGGCCCAGCTTCGACGTCCTCCTCTCTCGACTAATGGCGCGCATCATCTTATTAATAGTTAATACGTTTAACGTGTATATATATAAATTATATCTTCATTTTATAGAAAACATATTTACCGGAATGGAATTGCCCATTAAAACAAGTCAAAGGAATAAATTATTAAATTGCTAAAAATTGATGAATTAGTGTTTAACAAACTATGAATTTTAAATGTTCGTATCAGTCTATGCGATAAATTGAATCGGAAAATGGTGCCAAAATGAGTCTTATATGATTCATAATAACGGCTCAAATTTCTTCTTCATACATAAAATTAAAATAAACACCATATAAAAATGAAATAGAAAGAATTCAAAAACTCAGCGGTGATCAGTGCAGCAGTAAACGGCTTTGCATTTTGCACACCCTTTGCCAGTTCCGTTTTAGTCAAACCTTTCCGGTGCATTGTTCCTAAGATTATTTTCATCTCAGCGGGTGATCAGTGCAGCAGTAAACGGCTTTGCATTTTGCACCTCCTTTGTCACTAGTCCCGTTTTTTTGTCAAACCTTTCCGGCGCTTTTTTCCTCCGATCATTTTCATCTCAGCGGGTGATCAGCGTAACAATAGATTGACCTTAATAATGGCATTTGTGGGCGGTGCAGTGGTGATCTCTGACTCGACCCTATAAAAACGACGGCTCAACGCTCAGTCTTCATTCACAAAACGATGAGCTCTGACGAATTCCCCTATTTTGAGGGTCTCAGCCTATTTAATTGTTTTAAATTAACTAACTTAATAATTTGCCTTGTCACCAATCGATTTTTATTTCTAATTTTTGTCCTAAATATGAAAAGCATGTAAAACCATGAAATTTTTCTTTTCGAATTGCATCTGTTTTTTTGGAGAATGATGCCAAAATGGCAAAAGTTTTCATCGAGGCATCTAGATACTTAATAATAAGAAATTCGCAACTCCGATTTTGATCTTCCCGTTGCTTATGCTTTGTTAAATTTTCATGTCAAAAATTGAAGCATTTTCAGTATTCAGTTTTGTCCTGTTTTAAACATTCCCTATTTTAAACATTTTGGGAGCACAATAAATCCATTCAAATGGCCACGCTCTCTCGTTTTTCTGATGGATTCTTCAGCGCGTTCCACCTCTGAGAAAAAGTTTCCCAGCGCTGAGGCCAAGAATCTCGGCGATTTCTAAATTTTAATGGGACCGGAATCTTCTATGCCCGTGCTTTAGTCGTGAACTTAAAATATAATCTGTACATGTAATGATTAATAAAATAATAATAATAATAAAAAAATACTATAATAAAATCATGTTGGGATGCCCCGAAAAGTTAAGCGGCTTCATTTGCCGCCGAACTTACAGAGACGGCAGCTGCCCAAAGTGTGGCCATAAATTTGAGAATCCGCTGCAGAATCTTATGGTCCGTCTTGAACTTCAAGACGTTGCCAACTCAAACCAGCGGCAATGGTGACGGCTTTTTGCTGGCCGCAGAAATTTGTCGGTTTTAAACCGAACGAATTGGCAAAAATGGCGGAGGAGGAACCCGATAATCTTGCAAAATTATTGGAGATTAAGCTCGGACGCCGCATTTCTATAAATTGACCGTAAAAGTAGAATTATTGATTTTATTTTTAAAATGAAAATAAATTTGCATTCAGAGTGAATTCGCGGGCGGTATCCATGATTGGGTCGTCTCCAGTCTTTACGACAGAATGAGAGGGCGAAGAGATGATGAAATGCGCACCGAAGCAATGAAATATGTCTGAAATGGTCAGCAACTTTCGACTTTGCACAGAAAGCTGATGAAAAGAATGCAGTGACGAATTGCAATAAACCATAATTAAAGCAACTGATCCGATTGATCCAAAATAAATGATAATAATGCTTCAAATTTTTGTTAAATTTCAAATATGTCATAACTCTATACTCTTACCGTTTTTCATTAATGCACGTTTTTGCCTTTAATTAATTTAGTGATGTCTTCTCAAAAAAAAAAACAATGTGTCAAATGCTCCATCAAAGAAACGCTTTGATTTCGTCACCTCGGTGACTACTTCGAGCAAAACGCACACGAAAATGATGAGGTTAAAATTGGAACATCAAATATCAGCTTGTATTGAAATATTTTTTGCAAGTCAATTGGAGACCGAACTGTTATGGTTGGGCAGGGGGGCTCTGCTGATGCTGCTCATAGAATGCTGGAATGGAAGAAGAAGAAGAAGAATCTGAAGAGAATGGTGACGAAGTGAATACTGAAAGATTTGAGCCACTCTTTACCGGAAGACACACTACATTCACAATCTGGAACGGTTTGCACTGTCACGTCATATTACGGAATTCACACTGAACGCCAATTATCATGAGCACCAAGGAGATGCCCAGCGACCGTAGCATCTGACGAAACTTTGCGTGGTGCTTTTGAAAAGCTGATCAACCAAGCAATACGAATGGGAAGCAAAGCAAAGGCCGTCCAGTTTCTAAGATTGCATTGTCTTGGCGGAAAAGGTTCATAATATATACAGAGCCAATCAGATCAGGCAAATGCCTTTAGTTTTCTGCGCACTAGATTCGATATATTAAACATAAAAAAACATTTTTTTTCATTTGTTCAACTTTCAGGTTGGCTTAATTATAGACTTTTTTCTGTTTTCTTACCTTAATACCTTTTTGACGTTTTCGTAAAACTTAACTCCCAAAATTTATTTTTCATATCCGAAATATATTTTAAAATTTCCTCATTTCTATGATTTTCTAAACCTAGAAATATCCCGCTTGTCTTTGTGATAAAAATCTTTTTTTTCTATGTTAATCGGACTAAAAATTTCTCGAAAAAGTGCAAAGTTCTTTTGCCTATTTTTCACTTTTTAGTGCCATTTTAGTCTTTTTGTATCTTTTTCATGTATTTTTTCATTGCAATTTTAGTTGACTATTTTAGTGTCTATTTCACATTTTTTTTGGTGTTTTTTTTCTTCTCTAAAAAATAATTTTACGGATATGAATCCAAAATGTATTTATATATATAAAGAGCAAAATTCCATATTCCAGGCCTTACGGATCCTGTTGTATTACCGATGCGTCCACCCATTCAAAATAACAGTGAAGTTCTGATGTCAGAACTCGAAAAATTGGGCCAGTCAGACGGTGATGAGCAAGTGCACGGTGGCGGAATGAACAAGCGCAGCTTATTGCTCAGTGAACCTGTGCAAATTTCAATTACATGCCTCACTCCTCCTGTTGGTTCTGGTCCTCGCTTTTACCCACATCAGCATTGGGGATACAACGAACATCATCGGATTCGAATTCGAAATGAGCAAGACAATTTTTGCATGTTTCACGCTTTGGTTGTTGCTCGTGCTTTTCACGATCATGAGCTACATTTCAAGCGATAAAAAATGTTAAAAGGCGTGTCTTCTTCGACACAAATACAGTCTCCATTATATACATCAAATTATTTTTGCCAAATTATGAAGCGTTTAATCGGCTCTTATCAAACTCACAACGCATGAATAATGCAGTCCGAGAATTGATGTGCTATGCCGGAATTTCTTGTAATTTGAACTCGTATGGACTTGAACATCTTCAATAAGTTCAAGATTACTGGGTTGTTAAGTTATGTTTTAATATATAAATTCTTTAATTAAAGGATAAAACGGCGCCCAATTTATATCGGATTGTTCTTTTTGAACATGCACCGGCCGAATTACCACGACCGCTTTGGAAAGGGCCATCTGGTCGACGTTTCAACGTCACACTTTTCCTGCAGGACGGACATTACGACGCCATTAAACGAATTAACACTTTTTTTAATATAAGCAAAAAATATTGCATCGATTGTGAGTGCTCTTACAACAATGATCGCAAACACACTGTAAATTGCAAGGCAAGATGTCCTCATTGTGCAAGAGGTAGTTAATATTATGATAAAAATTTTTATTATGAGTATCAAGTTGGTTACCGTTATCCGTGTACAAAAATGGAAGGAGTAAATCCCCATTGTGTTCAATGCAACCGAAATTTTTTCTCACAACACTGTTTTGATGGGCATCTCGGGCAGACATGTTCATTACTTAAACGTTGCGGCCTCTGTCAGCATGTATATCAAAACGATCCTAAGCAGAGGCATACGTGTAACACTACATACTGCAGCCATTGCAAAGTTCGCTATTCAGAAATATAGAAATGAAACCTTTTTTAAATTTCAAGGTGTACCATGACAAGAAAAAAGGATGCTTTATTAAGAATGTAATAATACCAAGCAAAAAACAAAAATATCGAATTGTTTGTTGGGACACTGAAACGCGTTTGGAGGCTCTCTGTGAAAGACAACAGCGACACAAAGTAAATTATTTATCCGCAAGAATAACTTGCACAGAATGCTGTGACGCTGAAAAAGGCGAAAAAAATAATTGTGAAATATGTACGGCCAATAATGGAATTCTGGAGCGTTTAAAAGATTGGTATTTAGCAAAATGAAAAAAAATGCATTATTTTTATTAAATAGGAGTGAAGCTAATGGCGATGATCCAGTTGCGAATTTTGTCGAATGGATACTATGCGCATGGGACAAAAAATACAAAACCTTTATATGGGTAAAAAAAAATTTAAAATAATTAAAAAATTCATAATAATACCATAGGCTCATAATGCCTCAAGATTTGATGGTCATTTTGCTCTGAAATATTTGGGCGAAACAAAGCGACGTCCTGTTGTGTTAATGAATGGCCTAAAATTGTTTGAGTTTCGTGTGCAAAATAGTCGAAAGCATTCCTTGCTAACTTGGCGTGACTCATGTCTTCTGATGCCAATTCCTCTTGACGGATTAAAACGGACATTCAATCTTGACTGCGAAGATAAACCTTTTTTTCCTTAGCATACAACAAGAAGTAAAAAAAAACATTTGTTAAGAAAAATGAACCTTTCAGAGAGAATTATACAGTACATCTCAACTGTCTTCCAGACAAAAATGAATATTGTCCTGGATCTATGAAAAGTGAAAAACACGAAAGATTTGATAAATGGTAAAGAAACCTTAAAAAAAAAGTTAATTATAAACATCTAGGTATGAAGAACACAAATCAACACCTTTTTATTTGCCTACTGAACTGCAAAATTATTGTCGAAACGACACCGAGATACTGTTGAAGGCAATCATCGAATTTCGACGAATTTTGATGCATGAGGTGACTGAAGGTTACGACATATTGCCTTTTAGCTGTACTATTGCCAGGTAATATATATTTTAGCATACCTATAAATAAATATATTTAAATCATAAAATAATATATATATATACATTAAGGAAATACAGTAAATATGATTTATTTGTAGTGCTTGCATGAATATTTTTCGTGGAATGTTTATGGAAGAGGAGCAGTTGGCTTTGGTACCGGAGGCAGGATACGAACGGAATGACCGAGCATCCGTTCTCGCAATTAAATATATGGACTGGCGTGCAAAAACGGAAGGCTTACAAATCCAACATGCAGGAAACGGCCGAGAAAAACGATGGAAGCAGTACAAATTAGACGGCTGGATTGAAGAGAAAAATAAATGTATTGAAGTCCTTGGATGCTACTGGCATGGCTGTGAACGTTGTTATGACCCTGAGGATCAGCTTGTCGATGGGAAGTCTTGCAGAGAACTCAATGAATCGACTTACGATAGAATTCGTCAATTACGTGAACCAGACAACGCTGGCCAATGCATTGAGGTTGAAGAAGTTTGGGAATGTGACATCAATGCTCAGATTACCAAAAATATTGAAATGCGAGAATTCTTCCATGATTTGGGAAAACGAAAGAGGCCCAATCGATCCCAGAGCTGCGTATTGTGGAGGAAGAACGGGTCCGCTGAGACTGAGACTTTTTGCAGAACCGCAGACAGATGAAAAAATCTCGGTTTTTGACATTGTCAGCCTTTATCCATGGGTCAATTACTCTACCAATTATCCGATGGGAATACCGGAAATTATACGGCCTAAACACAACGAAATGCTTGTTCATTGGATTCGTCCGGAAGACTTGGAATACCGAGGAATATACCGTATTCGCATTATACCTCCCCGAGGCCTTCGAATACCAGTGCTTCCGGTCAAAATTGACGAACGTCTTTTGTTCTGTTGTTGCCATCGCTGTGCCTCCGTTTTTCGTAAGCGTGGAACGAGTGTCCAATACAAATGCCCTCACTCTGATGGTGAACGCGCATTTACCGGCAATTACACACACATTGAGCTACAGCGAGCACTTGAGAGCGGATACCGTATCGATCGTTTTTGGAGGGCTTGGCATTATGAAGAATGGTATTTATTAAGTATTTTTTTATTTTTTCCCATATATTTTAGGAGTGATCAGATATTTAAAGAATATGTTCGACTTTTAATTAAACTAAAAGTAATTTTAAATGTTATTATAGGCTAAATTTATTTAAACTAAAGATTGAAGCCACTGGTTTCCCGGATGGTGTAACAACAGACGAACAAAAAAAAAATTTTTCAGCCGAATATAAACGAATTTATGATGTGTCGTTAAACAATGAACGTATTAACAAAAACCCTGGGCTTCGTTTTAGTGCAAAACTGATGTTGAACAGTCTGTGGTTAGTGCCCTTCTTTCTTGTCAAGTCAAAAAAATATTTAAGGGGAAAGTTCAGCATGAGAAACGAGTTAGGAGCAAATAAAGTTATAACTCGTCCACAAGAATTTTTCAAACTGTCTTTGGCAAAGTGGTAGGAAAAAAGAATAATTTTATCCCCAAAAAAACAACTAAATGTTTATTAGGAAATATCTTCGGTAATGCCACTTTCTGATGATGCTATTCGGGTGCTCTATAAGCATAAAAGAAATTTTGTGACCGAGCCTTCCTCCAGCAATATTGTTATAAGTTTATGGACGACAAGCCGAGCTCGGCTCAAATTGCTTGATTATATGCAACAAATAGAACAAACAGAGGGTGCTCAACTTCTGTACACTGACACCGACAGCGTTATCGTGTTGCATAAGAAGGATCGAGTTCCGGTCCAAACTGGTGAATATTTGGGAGAGATGAGTTAGGAGTACACGGGATATGACATCCGTACTTTCGTAAGCGGAGGTATTTTTTCAGCTTTTCCACGTTCGTATGAACTTTTATTTTTTACAGGCGCCAAGCAGTATGCTTTTCGTATGCTCAACAAGTTTTCGGGCAAAGAAGAGCATGTACAAAAAATACGAGGAATAACTTTTGACGTGGAGAACTCCAAAGCACTTCAGTTTGATCACTTTCGTCAAAAAGTGTTGAATTATGGGAAAAACTACGACAATAACGAAGATATGGATTCTGGCAATGATCAGATTGCTGAGAAAGACGAAATAAATTGTCCGGCTGTTTTTCGATACTCAAAAATACAACCAACACGGGACAGCCGAGTGATTACTCGTGAACAATACAAACATTATTTACCTGTTTGCCAGAAGGGCATTATAACCAAAGATTTGCATGTTTTACCTTTTGGATTTGAATAAAGTTTTATACCTTTCATAAATTCAACATAGTTTTAGATAAATAATTTAATGTAATCAGATCAGTTAAACTACTCAGGAATAAAATAAATTGACAGTATGAGGTTAGATATTCGACAATTGCAATAATTCAAGAAGGAACAGACTGCAATGCCCTTTTCCTCCAAATTGGACAACACATGGTAGAAATGGATAGTACAATCTGATACCATGTTTAGTATAGATATGCTGTTCAACCGTGATTGATAAGAATCCTCGATATGCATGCATACGGTTAGAACCATGAAAAGAGATAGAATCCGGGGTAACAGTCATTGGATTTTTTAGATGCATCGTCTCCAATTTATGATCACGTAAAAATTTATGTTTTGCCATTTTTTTCTGCGTAGCATCGTTGGAAGCTGCCATGGTCCACAATGGTTAAAACGACAAAGAACTTCCACAAGATTTTGTTGTCGTTTCTTTAAACGTTGCTGTCGACGTTCAAGCCTCTTCCGTATGTGGGAAAATCGATCTCGTCCATTGCCCACTGTTGCCTCTGTTGCATGATTTGTGCGTAAGGACATTGCGGCGACTTGCGTTGACAGACCATCAATTCCCTCAGTTCTACAAATAGAGGTTCGCTCCTAAAAACAGGTTGGAATAATTTAAAAGATGATTATTTGCCCACCAATCGATCCACGACTCGGGGGATTTCCTCAGATAGCATGTCGAACAAAGTTGGCAATCGTCAACGAGATCCAAAGTTCCAATCACTGTTGCGGCCTGATTTTTGTGTTCGATATTTACAATATGAATACAGTCTAGGGCACTCAATGGGTTTTGATAATATTGGGAAGGAATGCTTGTTATTTCTTCTTTGAAAAAAATGTAGAGTTCTTTCTCACTGTTTATTCCGTACAGTTGGCACAGATAGTCGATTGCTCTTTGCATCTACAGGAATAGAGGGAGGATTGGTTGGACTATTATGAATAAGTGAGCTTGACTGTCTAAAGCCAGAGCTTAAATACTGATCTCCAATGGTGGGCGGATCTTTGCATTTGCCTCTTCTTGATCGATTGGACTATTATAAACTGGATGATAAGGTTGTCTGTCGTTATCAAAATTTTTCATTTCGTGTATAAAATAATCCTTCTCTTCCGACGCAGAGCCCGTGCCGGATTGACTCATTCTAATCAAACTTTTTCTCGCCTTCCTTAATTGTTTTAAGGCAATAGCACAAACAATTACCAAAAAAAGATCAAATAAATATGCTATCATCAGCCAGAATTTCAATGTAATGGTAGAAGCTGTTCCTGAAATAGGGAAAAGCCCATCGTTTCGATGGTCTTCATATTCTTTAAAGACCAAAAAACTAAATTTTGTATGGCTCGAATTGGTCAAAAATTTTAATTGTTCATCATTGGGTGGTTGGCCAAGCTCGTACTTGTAAACTCGTCTGTCAGAAAGCAAATAAATTTTACCATCAGCAATCATAAAATCTGTCTTGTTTATAGGGAGAAATCCTACAAAATTAGACTTCAATAGAACATGATGAGATCTATATCTAGATAGCCACCATTGTTCTAGATAATCCAATTCAAGTTCGCTAATTCGTCGTCTAAATATATCGATTAAATAAACCCGTCTTGCAATATGGTCAAAAAATATTTGTCCATGTTCTAATAATCGTTTTGCTATTTTCGGCTCCTGACCGCGAAAAATGCAAATTTCCTCGGTGTATGGAAGCTCAAATAAAATAAAGCTATGCCCTTTGTACTCAAAACATGCATTTGGTTTGCTGGGAGTTGTAAGATGAATCGAAACTTGAGATGATGTATGCATCCGGTTTATGTTTTGCAATGATATACTCCATTCGTTACTGTTTTTTCTGTTTATTTTACAAACAGTATTCTCATTATATCCCTAAATATATTGAGCAGATTCTTCTTCTTCTTTAGAGAATGTCCTTAAAGTTTCGTCAAAATAGTTTGGCGGGTCAACACTCAAATCGATGTTGATAAGCTCAGCACATATTGGATAATTAAGACATAAAAAATCTAAAAACAGAATGACGAATAAAGGGAATACCGCCATTTAGATGAAGAATAAATGTTTCTTGTCAAATTCCTATTCTTTTATACACGCATTGTCACTTGGACGAACCATTTTACTACCCAATCTGCTATATTCCGATTTCGACGAAGTATGCCCATTACTTGACAATAAGAGACACCTAAGCACCGATTTACTAAAAAATATATACAAAAATGTCCACAAGCATCCGAGTTATAAAACTGAATTTGGTCATTATTAATTTGAATATTATTGTATTTATTTAAATATTTTGACAAATCCTCATTTGGAGACTGTCCTAGACTATCAAAATATTCAATTCTTTTTTTATCAACGACATAACAAGCGATCCAATGTTCTCCACGTGTACCCTCTTTGCTTGTATTAACAACAAAACAATGTGGATATTTTTGTATATAAGGAATTTTGTCAGATGGAAATACTCCAATAAATTTCTTTTTGGTTGCTCGATTTCCATTTAATATTCTATTTAATTGCTCAGAATTCATGTTTTTATAAAAATTTTGTTTCATAAACTTCCGTCTGTACTCAGTACACGATCCGCATTAATTGAAAGGACCGAATCAAATTCTCCTAGTACAATCATTTCATATCCGTCCGCTTTTATAGGTTCCTCAAACTGAACTTTTATTGAACATGTTCCTTGACGGATAAGTTCAAACCCTGGTGTATCTTCCAGAGTAGAAGTCATTGGGATCACAAAGAAGGCCCATCCATTAAGGAAACGTTGCATTCCAATGGAAATAGTTTTATCATCCGAATCATCCATACCAAGTCCTGCATACATGTCCACAAAGGCACGAATAAAGCGTTTTTGATCTTCTTGAAACGAAAGAAGATAGGGTGCGCTGGGGAATGTTAGGCCGTTAGCTACAGCAATAATTGAACGAACATTTGCATGCTTAAAGTTAAATGGAGATAATCTTCTGTCGCCTGAGTATGTGTCAGTTGACACAAATGTGCAGATCAGACGGCGCGGTAAGGTAGACGTGAACATGTTGTGATTAAGTTCGGTCCTTCCTGCTCCTAAAAAAATAGACCTAATTTCTACTTTACGCAACGCATATTTAGCAGAGGATTGCTCAAGTTGTTTGCTGATAGCCATGTTCAAACTAGGAGTAACATCAACTGTACGCACGTATAATCGAATATCGTGTAAGCGAATTCGATATTCTGCGCTGTTTTCTTTCATTGTTCCATCCTTTTGCATCCATGGTGGAGTGAGAAGAAGAAATGTGTCACTATTTCTATGAATTGTAAATATAACATCCTGATTGTTTAATAATAAAGTGTTTTGCCGTGACAAATCAAAATTAAGTTTAACCATTGTTTCACAAAGTTTTCCGTCTGAAAACCGTTCACTTCTTCCACTGAATCCTCTGTTTGTAAAATCCTCTTGGTTAAGATCATCAATGTAATAGCAGGCGGCTTCATGAAATCCTCTACGTATTTCATGAGAATAAGCTAATTCTTGCATAATATATGCACGATAATGATAATAAATTGAACTATCGAATACTTCAATGCCGGAAATATTAACCTTTAGGGAACGTACAAAACTACTACCAAAATTTTGTATTACTCCCACATGATTATCCTCTTCCACAGTATTGCTAGTCGTAACCCAGTCTCCTGCACCGTTTTTACGCTCTATAGACGTGAGAAGATACAAATAAGTTTTACTCAGGTCACAATATTGACTATCTGAAAACAAACGGAATAAATATGGTCCTGCTTGATTTAAAGCAGACAGAGGTAAAAGCTCCCTATCGGAGCTACGATTAATAGCCACATTTGTTGGAGGAATTGAAAATAGTGATAGACTTCCTTCAAGACCTTCAACACTATCCTTGTCTATTTTCTTTATTACACTCATTCTAAGTTAATAAAAAAATGTGTAAAAGATGATACGTGAATTATGAAACTAAAAGGTCGATTTTTTGCCTATTTATAGATTTTTTGGTGACTGAGAGTATGTGTTGTCTAGGTTCAATTTGGAAAACTTAATTGGTCAATAATTTGCCTTTTAGTTCTCCTTTTATAAGTACGCGCTTTTCTTCCCTTTTTTACAAAATTGTTAGCGTCAGGAAATTTAAGCTCGTGGGATTGTCTTCCTTTGCCACATTGTTTCAGCTTCTCTGCTAAGCTTTCCAATCCTTGGGTTGCATGTGTCTTAAGGGATTCTTTTAAAGCTTTTCCCTGTGATAAATCATCCAAAACTCTACTTCCTGCTGTAATTCCTTCATTCTTAGCCGCGGTTAGCAAATTGGCTGCAACGGGCATAAGAAAGCGTGCGACATTTTGTAACAGTCCACTTCCGCGTTGGTGTTTTGTTCCTACAAAATATTGGAATTCGCCACGGCCTTCTTGTTGGAGTGACAAGAAAGGAGACCAATTCATTGAGTCAGGGTTAAAAATAACATGTGTCATTTTCTGTTTCTCCTTAAAAGAATTTTCTTCGAAAATGAAGTGTTAATATACTGGTTCCCCAATTGAATTTTACGTAACGGCCAAATGAGTTCTGTATTTCGATTCTGATTTCAGAAATCCTTTTATTCTGTAATGAATGAAAAATTTCATTGGTATATATAACCTCTGGGACGTCCGCACCTGGCATTCCTATGACATTGACTACACGTAACAATGGAGCCATCTGATCACCAATAATAGAGTCTTCAACTAATTTTGGCGCATACACATATAATTGTTTTACACCACCAGACAAATCAGGCATAAACGATGCTTGTTCACCATGGAATAAACTTGTATGTTCAAAACCCAGTACATATGCTAAATGTTTACTCATGTCTATATCGATAACGCCGGCTCCAGTTTTTATAACAAATCTTTGCGAACTTTTATTAAAATAAAATACGGCAGCTGATGATTCTTTTCGTTGTTCTTCAACAAGTTTAGAAAAGCCATTTTCTGCATCTGCATCATACTTCAAATTCTCAATCAATAATTTGAACATTTCTCCACGTGTTTTAGCAGTTTGTTTTTGTCTATTTTTGATCGTTTCTAATAATTTTTTCAATAAATTCCCTCTTGTTCCACTATGTTCACCTTTAAGCTCATAATTTGCAGGTTCTTCTTTGTCTATAAAATTTCTTAACATTTCTTTCAGCAAATCACCTTTTGTTTTATCGGTATTTATTATTTGGAAACCTTTTTCTTTATCGGTTTCATCAATAACACTTGTAAGCATGTCTTTTAGAACTTGTCCCCGTGTTTTTCCGGCCCTTTGTTGTTCCTTTGGAGTTTGTCTGAAAAGGCTTACCAGAGTTTGCCCTCTTTGCATTGCTTCGTTTGCTTCCCGTTGTTTGTTGTGAACCATAGCATGAAATTTTTCATCATCCCTTCTACTTCCGGTCGTTGTTAGAAAGTTTTCTTTAAATTTTTCTCCACGAGTTTTCGTACCAACTGCCTCATTTTCTTGATCAGAGGCTCCTGATTCCTCGTTTTGTCTGACTTTTCCAGCAACGTTTTCTTGCTGCTCTATTTTTGAATTTTCATTATTTTCATCAACCCTTTCTTGGGTTTCTTTTAATTTCTCTAATTTTCCTCTTAGTGCATTTCCGTGTGTCTGCGTCTGCGCTTCATTAACTGCTTTATTGGCAACTAATTTTCTCATTATCCTTTTTTTTCGCTTCATATTCCAAAGCAGCAAATCTCTTTCGTCTATATTCCAATAGTTGTTTTGCTCTGTCCATTTCATTTTGAAGACTTTGCTTTAGCTCAGGGTCTTTGTCCATTTTTTCTTGTAATTCTTCTATCTTTTGATATTGAGATTTAAGTCCTTCATAATTATTGTGAATTATTTGCCAGTAATTTAATGGATATTTTTCAAAAAAATCACGAACATATTCTACATTCTGTTCATGGCTACTTTTTTCATATTCTTCTCGAGTCATTCTATGGTCGCGTTTTGATGCAGCGTTTTCAAATATACTCAAATTTTTTTCAAATTGTTTTATTCTTTTTCTTAATATAGCCGACTCAGAGTTTAGCTGACGTATTTTAGAAACACCTTTTTCCCCAATATATTCTGACATTTTCTCCTGTAATTCTTGCAAATATTTAGTGAACACTAAACGTGATTCATTCAATTTTTCATTATAATGTTAAGGGTTTGTCTTGAAAAATTCGTTAATTTTGTTTTGTATGTTTTCCGGAGTTTGTTCATCACGTTTTTCAGCCGCCTGAACAAGTGCATTAAACTGGTCATTCTTTCTCCTTAATCGAGCTCTTGAAATAGCAAGTAGCCTTCAATTTCATTTTTTCTTAGCTAAATCTACTGTGGTTGACTGATTTTTTTCCATCTGTTCAATCTCGTTTTTCAATTGAATATTTTTTTCTTTCTCCTCCTCAATCTTCAGCCAATAATCGATTGGATTTTCGTGGAAAAAAAATTCTGTGTAACTATCTTCCGTAATGTCTCTAATTTTTCTTTTATGAAATAATTGCTGAAGTTCCGGCTCGTTTAAGTGACCAAATTTTTCTTTATAACCCTCTTGGATTAAATTATTTAATGTTTTCTCCAATTGTTCAACAGTTAAGAACTGCATGCTAGGAATTTTAAATTCTAAATAAATAAATCTTTTATCATCAGGGAATTGGTAATCGGGATTAACCATTTTAATATTTATAAAATCATTATCTTCAATTCCAACTGATGGAAAAGAATATGGATATATGATCGAAGAAAGGGCAACTGTCCAGCTAGAATCCAACTCCAACGTATGTGGTATTCTTATCGTAAATCGTGATGTCGTGTTATTAGGCCCTGGTGTGTTAGAAGGAAGCACAACATAAAAATCATCCCTCATTTTTAATTTCAGTTACGATTTAACAATGTCAGAATCACGTACCCACCTATTCAGATTATCTGTATGACCTATCCACTTGACAAAATGTTCCTTAACACCTTTTCTTATACGTGTTTTTAAAATCTCGGCTCTATGTGTTGTGCGCTCTGTTGTTTTAACTAGTTCTTGGTTATAAAATATTCCTTTAATATCCTCGCCTTGCAAATCACGTATTCTATATGACGGTAGTATCGTGTTATTTACACGATAAATCTTAAAAAGTTCGTCTGTAAAATTTGGGTAATATCCTTTCGAAAAGTGGCCTTCTGTAAAGGAGCTGCATTTTTATAATTAACCTCCACGGGTTTCATACCCGTTATCCTATTAACAGAATTATTCAAATTTATTGCTATCTGCTCAACAGCCTCCACCCATCTAAGAGTGTTTTTTTCGCTAAAGTATTTGTAAAGTTTTTCTTTTAAAGTACGGTTTGCCCTCTCTACAACTCCGGCATGGAGATGAGGACTTTACATTACATGTTTTATGATTTCTTTTTGCTTCCAATAGTTCAACATTTGTTTAGACTGAAACTCCACTCCACTGTCGCTATAGAGTTTGGTAGGCAAAATCTTTGCTTTTTTAAAAAATTTTTCGAATGCTTCAATCATATCTTCACTTTTCTTTGATACAGCCGCTGTAACAAAGATCATACGGCTAAGAACATCTATACACACTAAGATATAGCGAAATCCGTCGTTATATTCTTTTAATGCATCCATAATACATAGATCACATTGCCAATCAGTATTCAGCCCACTTGGGACTGTTTTGAGTCGTGCATATCTATTGCGTTTTGGTTTAAAAAGAGTGTATGTACGTTGTTTTTCCATATAAGCTTGAACATCTTTTAATTTAATTGTTGGGTTAGCTTTTTTAGCTTCTGCTAACACTTTTTGAATTCCTGCATAGCTTGCTGGCGAATGTAGGTCATAATAAACCTTTTCTAGGGTTTTTTCTATAGCCGTGACCATAATACTGGTTTGAACTGATTTTTCGATTTCAAATGTATATCACGGTTCAGTCCTGGTGTTTTTATAGAGCGCGTTTTAACCAAAACTATTTTTAATTTTTTTATTCTTTGTTTTTTTTCTTTTTTCCCTTTCCCGCTTTGTCCTTCTGATTTTTGATTTTGCAATATTGGAAAAAATTTTCTCATTTCGACGCTTTGTTTCATTCTTTGGACAAAAAATCTGTGACCTCTAGGTGGGTCCTTTGCGTGCCCTGTCAAATATTTCAACGAATCTATATAATTAGAGCCGTAAACTGGTTTATTAAAATTGGTGAACACTTCGCCAGTTTTGGCATCTACGCCAAATTTTATAGCATTGTTTTCGACTAGGTGGAGCATATCTGAGAAATTCTTGGTTTCTGTTTTCAGTGGTGAAGAAGGAATTGACTTTCTCTTCCCCTCTGGCGTTTCAGCTGTAAAGGTTGTTTCCGTAAATTCTGGAGCAGAAGAATAGTCGAACGATTCATTGCCATTTAATTCGTTTTTTACATTGAATATTTTCTTACTTTTTTTATAGGATGATGCTGATGCTATGTCTTTACTAGTTTTGTCACTGTTTTCAATATTTGATATTTTTGTTTGTTGTGGTTGAATTCCCATGTAGGGTGCGATGTTTGGAATTGCTAATGGGTTTTCAATAATTACTTTTTGCGGTTTATTTTCAATTAAATCTTTCATCTGCTTTCTCTGTTTATAAAGCCATGAGTGTCGTTTCATTTTAATGGCTGGTTCTGTTTTAGAATCTGCTAAAGTTCTAAGTATTTTTGTGTCTATCATCGTTTTCTCATTTTGCAATGAATCTCCTCCTCCTCCTCCATCTCTTCCTTTTAACCCTCTCAATGTGTTAATCAGCGCTAAATATTCGCTCTCTGGCACCATCACCATCTTTTTTGTGTGCTTCATGGTTATTAAATTAAAAAAAGGGTCTCTACGTCAATTTTTCAATTATCTGTTGCGCCAGAACGCTAAGTACAGGGATAAGAATAACACCGAGAGCAACTCCACTTCCTTGCTGAAGCCTTTTACGGGCAGTTTTTTCAGTTCGCGAACGTGCAATCGATCTGTAGTAGTCCGCGTATTTTGGCAATTGTTTGCGTTGACGATTGTTTAATTTAAAATTAAATTTTAATATATTTGCACAAATCTCCACTAGCCCAAGTATTTGATCAACTCTTGCCTCCTGTAAAATTTCGTTTTTTCTACGGTCGGATTTTGTTGATGATAACTGTTTAAAAAAGTTTCTATTTTCACTTATGTAGGGACTAAATTGATACATTTTTTCCTTTTTAAAATTTTTAGTCCTTATATAGACAGCGATTGGGTAAAGTTTTTGGTTAGTGTTTTCAATCAATAGGAAGGTAAATTTGTCTCATTTCACCTGGAAAAATTTTTTTGTCAGTCGTTCCGCTTCATCCGCATTTGGATGCATATTAATAACAATATAACTGAAAGGTTGATTTGTTGCATCATTAAATGCTTCCATAAAATAATTTAGTCTTTTTGGAAATAGTTGAGAGCCGACAGTTCTCACTTGAAGTTGACCTGATGGGTTTCTGGTCAACACTAAGTAATGGCTGTTGGCACGAGCCGTTCGTATGTTGCGTCCATATAAGCTTTGCGTGACAAAGATTACATTGACATTCCAGTTATGAGACCCCCTTGTGAATAAAAGATCAAGAAAATCATTCTGAACATTTAACATTAGGGCATCCAAAATAAGCAATAATGGTTTAGGTTGGTGCTGAACTATTGTTTGACTGGGTACACCATTGTGAGTATCAATTCCCTTTTTCTTCAGCTCAATTACCGCATCATTAATCTCTGAATAACATACAAAATTTTAACTGGTGGAGGGTCAATTAATTCTTTGTAATTTTCTATTAATTTCATTAACCATTGAGTTTTGCCACTCCCGGTGGCACCGGATAGAATCAGTGTAAATGGTGCGTTAAACATTTACCAAAACTGTTTTAGAAAAAAAAATTTCTTTAAATGGAACACTTATATAGACTCGGAAGGATGAGCATTTTTAAATTGGACACCTTCATGGTCAGGGGTCCGATTGATCATAATTGTTATTTTGGGGAGGGGTGGGGTGGGTGGCGGTGATCAATTAATTAAAATTGGAATGAAATGCTGATGGTGAAATAAATGTTTTTTTCCGGTACATTTCTCTTTGTTTTGGGAAACAAGGACAGTTAGCCATTTTTTTTTTTTTTGGCAGCGGCGGGCATTTTCATGGTCAGGGGTCCGATCATAATTGCTTTTTCTTTGAGGGGGAGGGGGACGTTGCATATGGACGAGGCAGCAGCGGGAAGTCCGCCGCAAAATGTACAGCAAAGGGGGTCCGGCTGGCCATTGTCTAGGCCGGGGTCCGATTGACCATTATGGGACTGCAGCGGGGCCGGGGTCCGATTGACCATTAAGGGACTGCAGCGGGGCCGGGGTCCGATTGACCATTAAGGGACTGCAGCGGGGCCGGGGTCCGATTGACCATTGAGGGACTGCAGTGGGGCCGGGGTCCGATTGACCATTGAGGGACTGCAGTGGGGCCGGGGTCCGATTGACCATTGAGGGACTGCAGTGGGGCCGGGGTCCGTTTGACCATTGAGGGACTGCAGTGGGGCCGGGGTCCGATTGACCATTGAGGGAAGGGCGACATGGATTAACTTTGTTCCCGGGGCAGGGGTCTGGACCCCTGCCCCGGGTACCTTATACTACTGCAGCCTTCCACCCATTCCATACCAACAAAGATTCGAATACCTGCAACTGCCAACACTTGAAAATAGGCGAAAGCTATTTGATCTGTTCATGGCACATAAAATAATGTATGGCCGAACAGATTGAATCCCTTTGAAATATTTAAACCTTCTAAACGCTTTAACATTCCCTTTTACAGACTTAATTCCAAATATAAACTTGGCAAAAAATTTAAACCTTTTGCAGGGCGGGTAACTAATTTTTGGAACCAACTCGATAAAAGGCTTATTGAAATAACTCATTAAATCAATTTAAAAATAACATTAAAACAAATACAAATTTTGTAATAGACCGGAAAAATTAAAATTAAGTCGAATTAGTTCATTAAAACTATGAGTGATTTGGTCATTACTTTGACTCTTTTATTGAACTTCACATTATATTTATTTTGGCGGCGATTTCATTTCTTATTTGTTTTATTTGTGCGCTTTCTTGAGGGCATTTCTTTTTAATGTTTTTTGTCCTCAATGTAAGCGGATTTCTCCCTTTTGTGGATTTTTTTCTTTATTGACAATAAACAGTAATAGGCACTTAAAATTTTTAAACGCACATTTTTTAAAACCAAAAAATTTTTAAAAACAATTTTTTAGTCAAAATCAAAAACCTTCGTTTCCCTATCACAGAAGATAAGCGAAAAACTAAGATTTTGAAAATTAGAAAAAATAATAAAAATTTTTGGGAATAAAATTTAAGATAAAAAAATAAATTTCATGGGGTAATTTTTAAAAAATTTTTCATTTTTAGGGTTTTCAAAATTTTATAAGAGTCGATCCTAAGGGGGGTATTGTAATTTATTTTTTTCTTAAGAAATTTCACAAATATTTCGGAAAATAATCACGGAAAAATGCCAAAAGGCACCATAATGGCAAAATGCCAAAAAAGGCATTATAAAAATCATCGGAGAAACTTCAAACTAAGGTTGAGCGATACCGGTACTTTTGGGAAAACAATGATTTCCTTAGTTTTTAACTTATTTATATTTGTTTATTTATGCGCAGTTCATTCTAATTTTGACAATTTTCGTACTTTCTTATTGTTACTTAAGTGTCTTGGCATGATGTTAATGTGACGAAGTGCGAGTTTTTGCGACAAATAATGTTTTTTTTTTTAAATGAATCATTTCTTTTCTGTATTTTTGCATGCATTATTTTCAGTAACCAAGGCCAGAATAGATTTAATTATTTAAAATTATATAAAACCCATTAATTTTTATTTCTTTTAAAATATTAGCCCTTTGAAAAATGGGCAAGGTATTTTTTTGAATTAATTGTTAATTTTTTAGCCTTTTAGATTTACGTGAAATTAGGCGTCTGAATTTTTTTTCCGGTCCGTTTTTTTGTCGTAGTGAATAATAATTTTATTGTAGTATTATTTTCTTCACCCCTTAATTCCATTTATTGGCTTATGTCTAGAAAAATAAAAAACATAAAAGCCTAGACCTAGTCGAGCTTAAGCTAGCTTATGCCTAAGTTAAAGCCTAAAGTAAGCCTTAATTCAAAAGTTAGCGTCTATTTAAAAAATCGTTCGACATTCGGTAATTCTGCACTCGGACTGTTTTTGGCCAATTCAGCACTCGGACCATTCGGCACTCGGAGCGGAAACTGTTTTTGTCCTAGTGTCTACTAGTTCATAAATTGTTTTAAATATTGGTTGATTTCTGCAATACAATATGAAAAAAACAATTATTTTTTATAATTATTATAATTATCTATTTATTTTTTCGGTCTTTCTTCAATAAATATTTCTTTTTGCAATTATTAAATTTTGGTCTTTTTTTAATATTTTGCCAATTTATTTCCGCGCGTTCTATCCGGTCTGGCTCAGCAAATTCATGGAAATTTTTCAATTTTCACAGGTTTTTTTATTTGCTATCAGTTCCTTCGTTAATTTAAAATATTTAATTTAACAATTATTCATTTTTATATATAAAATTTAATTTTCTGATTATATTGCAATTTTTTCATGGAGTGCTTTGTTACTTCTAAATTTAGGCACTATGTTACCATGTTTAATGAAGCGGCTGCTGAATTTTTTTTTTATAATTTTCAGGCATACTAACTGATGACGTGCACTTCGAAACGGAACTGTTGGTTGGGCGATGCTGGCCATTGGCTATTTGTAATTTGATTGAAAATTTCGCATTCAAATACATACAAATGTAGAAAATTTTCAGTCAACCGAAATGCTATTTTTTCTTTTTTTAATGGAGATATTTATTTTTTAATTTTTTTTTTTCTATGAGAAAATTGCTCAATGGCTTCAATTGTTCATTGTTGTGTTTTTAATGACATTTAATTTTATTTGGTTGAAGATAATTTTAGTTTAATTTTAAGTTTGACAATTTAACCAATTATTGTTTTTGTAAGAGAATATTATTTTTTATCATTATTATTTTTTTCTTTAAAGCTAAATAACCCACGAATTTCCAGCATTAGAAATTGATTGAACAATTCGCACATTTGTTTCTTCCAAAAAGGCATTGGTATCTTCTATATTTTGCATTAAATTTCATTATTTAGCTTTTATTATTTTTCGATTTTTGTATTTATAGTTTATACTATGAACTACACGATGCGCTCACTGAAGTTCTTTTGTAGATGTTTTTTGTCGTCGGCTCAGAATTTACAGTAAAATTATGTTTGATTTTTTATTGCAAATAATTTAAATCCAAATCCAAAAATTATTGAATTGCTTATGGAAAGGATGCGGTTTTATATTTCTTTGAATGATAATTTTTTGATCCTAATTGATTTCAAATAGTTTTTTCTCTTTAATAAACAACTTGTATACATATCAAAATGATTTTCTTTTTTTAATGATTTTTGGTTTTATTTTGTTGAGCTAATATCTTTTTTATTGTGCAATGTTATATGAAAAAATTCTTTGGCCTTTTTATTTATTGTATTGCTTTTTCGGTGTATTTTTTTAAATTTCTTCTTTTCTCACCTTTTTTTTCGTTTCCCGCAATTTAAGGCATATGTAAATAAAAATAAATTTGCCTAAATGTACTTTCTTTTTAGACATTTAGCTATTGCCTTTCTCTTATTATTTTATCCGGCGCAGTCTTTTTTAAATTTCTTGATTTATTTAATTTTTTTCTGGTTTTGGTAACTTTATTTTGTTAATTTTTGTGTTTGAAACCTTAAAAACTGCATTTACTATATCTTTTTGAAAAAATTTTCTTGAAATTTTAAAGGCTTTGCTCTTTTTAAACTTGAAGTCCCGTTCATATTCGGAAAAAAGGCAATTGAACTTTCCTTCATGTTTTTTTTTATATTTTTAATTAACTCAAATTAAATTAATCTGCCACATAAAAAAAATTGGATAAAAACTTGGTGGTTCTCAATTCTCATGATTTTTATAAAGAAAATAATTTAAAGTAAAATTTGCGTTCAACCATTTTTTTATTGGGAAATGTTAAAAAAGGCATATTAAGAGATAATTTTTTTTTAAAGACTTCCAAATTAAGGAAATATCTTATTAAGTTAGTGATTAGTGATGAACTAACGGTTAATGAGCAGTACGACCTGTTTGATTTAACAGAGATCTTCTGATTTAGCCAATTCTTTTTAATTAGAGAAATTTTCCCCATTGAAATTTTTCAAAAAGTACTTAAATTGACCCTTTTTCGGGGAAATCTGTTAACCAGTTAATTCAAATTCATCAAAATATTCAGTTTTTTGACCCCAAAAATCTATTTAATGGACTGCAATCTTCTGATTTTTAAAATTTTCAAACCGAAGCCCTGTATTAAAAATAAATTTTATTTTGGCCTCACGAAAGTTAGACAAACAAAACATGACTTTTTTATTTAAATAAGAGTTATACTTCATTTTAAAAAATTTTAACTTTTTTTTCATAAATCTAGGAAATTCTTATATGTATATAATTTGAATAAATATGGAGAACGGGATGAAGGTGATGCTAATGCGATAGAGCGGAGAAAGAGAGAGAGCTTATGCAAGTGCGCGATTAGAGCAGGGATCCGATACGGTCTGAATTAGAAGAAAAAATTCAAGGGGCAAAGAAATTTAGAATAGATCTACTTTACCCCGTCCATACAAATTGTGGGTGCTAGGTCGAACCTAAAAAAGTATCAATGGGGCGAACCTAAAAAAGTATCAATGTGGGCGAACCTAAAAAAGTATCAATGGGGCGAACCTAAAAAAGTATCAATGTGGGCGAACCTAAAAAAAGTATCAAAAGTACTAATATTTAAATTTAATTATTTTCAAAATATAAATAATGACAGCAAATTGGCCGAAATTTTTTTCCCGGTCAAATTAACACTCCATGACGAACTTCTGATCATCGACATTGATCACTTCACCAATGAGTTTGTCTTAGATTTTTCATTTTTTACTAAAGTAATCTTAAAATAATATAGATAAAATTTTTATTAGAAATATATAATTAATATCCTATAATATAGCAGCATTACGTGCTTAAATACATAAACGTATATGGATAACATTGATTTTCCAATCAATAGTAAAAAATTTTTATGCATAAATAAATTATTTATATTTTGAAAATAATTAAATTTAAATATTAGTACTTTTGATACTTTTTTTAGGTTCGCCCACATTGATACTTTTTTAGGTTCGCCCCATTGATACTTTTTTAGGTTCGCCCCATTGATACTTTTTTAGGTTCGCCCCATTGATACTTTTTTAGGTTCGCCCCATTGATACTTTTTTAGGTTCGCCCCATTGATACTTTTTTAGGTTCGCCCCATTGATACTTTTTTAGGTTCGCCCCATTGTTACTTTTTTAGGTTTGATACTTTTTTAGGTTCGCCCCATTGATACTTTTTTAGGTTCGCCCCATTGATACTTTTTTAGGTTCGCCCCATTGATACTTTTTTAGGTTCGCCCCATTGATACTTTTTTAGGTTCGGCTCAGCACGCAAATTGTGGTGTATTGAAGGGAATATTTTGGATGGACATGTTTCCCGCCAATTTGCCGTCTACCTAATATACTAATTGATTGTCTACGAACCTTTTTTGAATTTAATTTTTTTTTGACACGAATACATTTTGAAACAAATGAGAAGAGAAAAAAAATGAAATAGAGCGCATTCTTTTTTTTTTTTACTACATGCCAAACATTTCATTGAATAGGAGAGAGTGAGAGAGAAGGAGAGAGGAAGCGAAAAAGAGACAGTGATGAGGAAGATAGAGCGGACGAGAGAGAAAAAAAAAATAGCAAAAGGTAGAGTGAGAGGGAAGAAGAGCGACAAAGATATAAAGACACTGAAAAAGTAAAGAGAGGAAAAAACCAAGGGAGAAAGAAAGAGATAAAAAGTGGGGAATAATAAACGAATTAGATATGGGTAGAGAGCGAGAATGGGTCAAAAAGAGAAAAGGTTAAAAGCTACATCGCTTGGGAACCGCTAGCGGTTCCCAAGCGCTCGTAAATATCTGAATGGTTTCCCTTCCCTCGCCTTTGCCTCTATTCATTTTGTCTTCCATTTAATCGCAGTGCATTTTCCAATAATTTTTTGTCTTTATTTATTTGTGAATAAATCAATATCTGTTGTCGGATACAACACAAATTTTGTTAAAATTTTTCTTTAAGTGTCAAGCCATTCAAAATTATAATTTAAAGATAACTTATTCATGTACATAACGAATCAAAAGACCTTAGAAACCTAAAAACATAAATCTTTTCTTAAAAAAATAAAATATCTGGGTCGGAATAAATACTTTAGTTTTTCTCTACTACCCAAAAAGAACGGTATTATGAAAAGCAAACAAAGATATAAAATTTCACTAAAATAATACTCAATTATTAATTAAGTTGCTTTAATGACATCTTGCCCATGCCAAATTATAACATGACAAACAACTTAAATCTTAAAAATTTTTTTTAAATGATGATAGATCAAACATTCATTAAAATTATGAATTGCAATGGATACATCTTCCAACCCTGGTCAAAAACACTACCAAAAACATATTAGCTAAGTTAAAAAAACATTTAATTTTTTTGGGTTACGAATTTAATGAAATTAAATGATTCAAACATATAAATTGAAAAATAGAGCGGACCGCTGATCAAATAGTTGGGCTGCTGCGCCAAAAAGTTCGCGAACTAAAACCGCTTGAATTTAGAAGGCAGACTAAAATTTTTAAAAAAATCTGCATATGCCTAATATAAAGTTCGAAAATTGAAAAAATTTAAATAACTAAATACATTTCTTTTTAATTGAAATTCGACAGATTTATTAGTTCATTAATGAATAACGATGGAGTATTTAATTGAATAAATAAAACTCTTTTTCTAAATTTATTAAAAATATGATTGGAATTGCATTCAAAAAATTCAATGCAATAAACAAAAGATGGCTCAATTTATATTTATTCTGACTATTTAAAAATTCTCAACAGTATAATAATTATTCACAATATTTAAGTATGAGCATGATAGTAAGTTAAAAATAAGTAAAAGGTCTACAATTCTTTCAAATCTGACCCATTCGTTTCTTTGGTATTTTTCCCCCTTTTCTTTAATTTTTTCTTTAATTGCGTAAAACTTTTGAATAATTTGCCGTTTTTTCTCAGCATTTTTCTTTTGTTAAATCCCAATTTGATAAGTGCTTCTTTCTTGTAGGTTTTCCTCGTATTTGTCCCATCCTTCTCCAAATAATTCACCAAATCATTTTGCGATTTTTTTATTTTCAGATTCCGTTTCATCAATTAAGGCAATCAAATAGATGAATATAATTATAATAAGTTTATCATCAAAAAATGAAAAAATGTTAATATAAAAAAATAAATGAATATTTATTCGTTTACGTTCTTTAAATAAAAAAGCAATAATATAAAAAAATAGCAAATAAATGTAAATCAATTAATCAATAAGTTTCTATCCACTGAGATATGTAAAAAAATAAATTTTAAAAAATTGACGATACTTTACCATTGAGAAGCAAAACTAATAAATTATATTAAGAAATGGAAAGATAAAAAAATGGTGCAAAAATATTATTTGATTTAAAATTTTGTATATATATATATTTTTTTTAATTAAATGCAATAAAATATCCACCA
Organism: Heterodera filipjevi; assembly: GCA_039877585.1. Lineage (NCBI taxonomy): Eukaryota > Metazoa > Nematoda > Chromadorea > Rhabditida > Heteroderidae > Heterodera > Heterodera filipjevi. The sequence continues at coordinate 1,171,038 of JBDPZO010000002.1, read as the reverse complement.
ACAAGTAAAGAAAGGCAAAATAATATGTAAACCAAAACAATTTGAGATTTTGATAAAAAATTAAAATATATTATTTGTGGCCTTATTTAGTAATACTTTATCAAAAATTATCGAAAATTTATATTAAATTAATTAATATATCTAAAAGAAAAAAGCAATTTGCATTTTATTTTTTAAAGTATTTGAAAAATTTAATTTCTGAAAAAAGTGATGAATTTTTTTTCTGGAAATTCAAAAATTTACTGAAACTTAGACCAAACTTTTTTCGTACTCGTAATTGAACCAGCCAAATAAAATTCCTAAAATCCCCCGTATTTTCAGCATTTTATGAGCTTTAGTTTATAAAAATTAGTCCACATCCAATAAATAACAATAAAACAAATCAAACAACAACAAACAAACAACCTTGCTCATGGCCATTATACGCGTTCATTTTGGGGATAATTTATGTTTAACATAATGCAATCGTTTTTTAAAAATGATATAAAATTGAATTCAAGGCATGCTAGATTTTCCAAAAAATAATCTGGAAAACATTTAAAATTTTACCTAATTAATGAATTAAAGAAATGGCACTTATAAAAAAATTAAAATATTATAAACCTTTTTCATAATAAGAAAAATAATAATAATTTTGTACAAGTTTTTAATGTCTTTTTTCGCGCAGTCGCGACATTATTTTGTTATAATTGCCTTAAAAATGATTAGGTAAAAAGAAGCATGGTTTAATCAAAATGAAAAAAAATTTAAACTCGTGACAAAAAAAACCAAACGTGACGAATCGAGTGCAAGGTTATTTTATTAAAAACAATAAAAAATAAAAATCATTTCTATGGGTAAACAATTATTGTACAATTTATTGCTTATTTTATTTGTCAAAAGGTATGATTTAAAATTGTATTAAAATAAAAAAAAACAAAATTTTATTTCTTAAAGAAAAAAAGCAAATGAATAAATTCATTGAAAAATAAAATAAAATTACTGATGCTCTGTATTTAATAAATTCAAAAATTTAATAAAGTTTTATAAGTAAGTATTTAATATTATTAGAAGTAAAGAAGGACCAATTTAAATTTTATTTTCTTATATATGTTTTTTCAATTGCAAAAATTAACAAAATTACACAATAAAAAGCCAAAGGTTAATTATATAAAAAAAATAAAAATTCAAGCCAATAACAAATATATTGATGTATTAATGAAAAAACTTTTTTCAAATTAATTCTAAAAGGAAAATGAAAATATTCAAGATAAATGCTTCAGTATTCCAGATATAAACAATCTTTAAGGATACATAAATTAGATTTAAAGGCAAGTAAAACACACCAAACCATAAATATAAAAATACTTGGGGCAGAAATCAAGTGGGTAGGCCAAATGGGACGGACTACCAAAAAAAACTCCAAATATTAACTAATATTTAAAAGGTAAATAATTAAAAAAAAGTTATCTTTCATAAGAATAAAAAATAAAAATAAAATGAAATTTCTCTTTTTCAATAATATTTTTTATTTTATATTTTTACTAATGCGTTTAATTTTATTGATGTCACAATTCTGTTTTGCATAGAATCGAAGGTGCGCCGAAAGGTCGGACCCTACTATTATTTTTATATCGTCGTCAAAATAATTTCATTAAAATAAATAAAAAAAATACGGGAAGGCAAATAAAAAACAAAAGGATTATATACCAAATGGTACCATAAAGAAAGAAAAAAATTAAATTTAATCTAGTTTACTATACAATATCCAATAAAATACTAATGATTTTTTTAATTTTCATCCCGCAGGGGATAAATTTACCGAACCTATGCAGACACAGTCACGAAAAATACCAAAGGGATAATTTGGAAAATTTTATTAAAAGAATGAAAAAAAATTTAAAATTATTTTAAGTAAAAGGTGTAGAAAGTTCAACAAAATAAACATCATAATAGGAAAAGAAAAAGATTAAAAAACTAAAATTAATTTATTTATTTTGCAATTTTAATGAATTTTATCTAAATATGCCATTATAAAATTTTTGCAGCTAAAAATAGATAATTAAAAACCAAAAAAATAAGTTACAAAATAAATAAAGACTTTTGTCAAATGCACTAAATATTTCCTAAGAATCAAAAAGTTTAAATGATATAAAATCCAAGGGGGTTACTTTCCCATTGCAAAAAATATCAATAAGCGAAACGCTTCATGAGAATTTTTGGCGGATTATAAAAGTAAGAAAAATTAGCAATTACATTTCTATAAATAAACAGTAAAAAACTTTGTAATTTTCAATATCATAAAGAACAAATTAGAGATGGCATTGAATATTTATAGGACTAAAATAAAGATAGTTAAACCTAATGAAAAAATAATTAAAATTTCATTCAGAAAATTAAATGTATAAACAAATTCCCGATTTAAAGAAAAAAATGCAGTATAAGAAAAACAAAAAAGAAAATAATCGAGAGGATGGAATTCCAATTGCTTACACGGCGAAACACACTCGCAAGAGAAAAAAGAAATGTGCAAATTATAAAAAAAAAAAAAGAAAAGAATAATTAGTGAATAAAAAAACATATTATAATGAATAGCCAGCCCAATTATGTTTTTTTCACAAAAAATAAAAAAAACAACAAATCTTTTAATTATATTGACTAATTAATGGGTAAATCAAAGAAATGAAAAGTGAGCTCGCCTTACCAGGTTGCGATTATGTAAAGATAATTGTATAATTTAAAATGCCCAGTTTAATAATATAAAAAAATTTATAGACTATTTGGGGATTTTAAGTTTTGGGCTTGTTATACAGAAAAATTTCCCGTATTTACCTCGAATAATTTTGGTGTCCTTTCTATATGAAAAAAATGTATTCATTAGTACATCAATTAAGGAAATCCCATATAAACAATACATTTGGATTATTTTTATCTGATTATAAGATAAATTTCGTCGAGAATTTATATTCTTATTTGAAAAAATTATTTAGCTTTATTAATAAAAATTAATTTTTCTTTGAAATCATTCATATCTAACCTTATTTATGATGAATTACATTTATTAACACGGAAAATTATTCGTAAGCATGCCATCATAAAAAAGTGTGCCGGTCTCCGAGTAAGAATTAAAAAAAAATTAATCAATTAAAACTTAATAGTGACGTCATTAGTAGATTGTGCAATACAAAAATTAAGGAAAAATATAAATTATATTTCATAAAATAATACTCGTGAACATTTATTGTAATTTTATTGTGATTCGGTATTACAAAGTAAGAAGCGATACTCAGTATGTAAGGTAACAACTCTAAAATACTTATTAAATTTTGTAACTTAAGAATATTATTATTTCAATAACTATTAACTGGCAATGGCAACAATCTATCATTAAAGAATTTCCAAATAAAATATTGAAAAAATTAGCTGCAATATATTCACTTAAATAAAAGAAAATTCAAAAATGTATTATTTACAAAAAAGTTAACTGACAGATATTTTTAAAGAAATTTAAGCAAAAAGGGTAATTAAATAACGAAAATGGAAAAGGATATTTTGGGAAAAATAATCCAATGGAAATCTTAATTAATTTTAACCAGACATAGAGGAAAGAATCGGTAAGGACCTTAAAACAGGGATCGGATATGCCCTTTTTTTAAAGAAATGGCCTTTTTTGGAGGGTCGAATCTTTTAAATCAAAAATGTCCTTTTTTCAAAGAAATGTCCTTTTTTCAGCCCACTACTTATATTTTGTCCTTTTTCTTACTGTAAGGTAAAAAAAGAAGAAATTTTTGAAACGATTTCTTAGTATTTTTCGAAATTTTTCCCGTGGCGACTGTCGATACCGCCGGGCACTCAATCCTTTTAAAAGTTTTTCAAAAAAGGACCGAAAATTAACCACTTTTGGTGAAAATCTGTGGTAAATTTTCTCCGATGGCGCCTATCGGCACCACCGGACCCCATTCGAGCAGATTTTCTCAAAATTAATTAAAAAATCCCCAAAAATTGAATTACGATCTCACTTGCTCCGAAATTCCTGTCCCAAATTGCTCAAAATGATTATGGGTAATGAAAATATAGTATTGAATGCATTTACTTGCATAAATTGTTTACAATTGTTGCACAAGCATTTTTTCATTTTTCAAAAATGCCCTTTTTTTTTGACCCCAAAATTATAATTAAGCAACATAACAATTACACACGCTTTTTAATTTAAGATTAACTAATACAAATAAATATAATAGTTGATTATCAAGGACTGAATAAACTGTTAAATACAAGTTTACGAAAATTTGGATAACTCACTAAAAAAAGTTATTTAATTATACCGTTTGAAAAAGTTATAGTTTTTAAAACAGAAATTATCATTTGGAATACCAAGTTTAACTGCTTCTTATTGACAAAATTTTAGTTATTCAGCTTTAAAATAAAATTGAAAAAAAGAAAAAAATATTTCCAATTAAAAAGGAATTCAAATCCTTGTGCATTCTCTACCCCTATTATATTCAATTTCATTGGCTTTCTTTATTACTCCGGCTTTCTCGTTGACTGTGTCTCTGGCTATATCCTTATGGCCTTGACTTCTTTTTCTCTCTCTCGCTCAGGGGTGCGATCGGCAAAACCCAAATATCGGGCGCACGTGTTAAAAAACCGGGCAAAAACCGGGCTAAAATTTTCAAAAACCGGGCAAAAAACCGGGCATATTTTTTTAGCCAATAATTCAATCTAAAACAACACAAAAACATTTAAACAGCATATTTATAACCGCTTTTTACCTGTTTGAGCAAATTTGGCATTGAAAGAAAGTAATTGTGAGCATTGGGACATGAAATATTTGCATTGAATTTGATTGAAATAAGTGAGTTCAACAATGGTATGCCAATACTGTTCCTTTCATCTGTTTTGATGTTCTTTAGTACAGAAAAGACTGATTCACAAAAGGCATTGGAAGGGAAAATTGATAGAATTGCAGAGACTAGTAATTTGAGCAGGACAAAATTAGAGTTTTTGAAAATAGCCGCCCATTTTCCATCCACGTTTTTCCTGTTGAACCGGTCGCCCTGGAGCTCCTTCAGTGTTTGTTTCAGCTCAGCTATCTCCCCAAACAAAGCATCCATTTCTTCATCTGACGAACCACAAAAATGTCTATACGCCTTACGGACTTTTTCGGATGTTGGCTCAGACTCAAAAATGACCCAATCTCCAATCACTTCATCCGTCTCAGAGAATTGCCTTGACCAATTGCCCAAGTATTCATGTGCGTCGGCGTAAAATTACTGAAAAAGCAAAGCTAAAACTAATATTTTATGAAAGAAACACCTTAAAGACGGCCTTTAATTTGTTTTTTTGATAAATCACGCCATCATTTTCCAGTTTTTTCAAAAGTTCATTGGCCTCTTCCCCATAAAACTCCTCGTCCAATGAAAGTTCCAGCTTCACTTTCAATGATTTAATTTGTTTGGCCAAAATGGGAAACGGAAGTGTTGGTTTCTGAATTTTTAAAAATTCTCAAGTACTGTCCACATTTCACGAATCCGTTTGAAGTTCGTCCCAAAGACATCCATCGTATTGCAGTATAGGCGGGAAATATGTGAACAGTCACCTTAAATTGTCCGGGATTTTACGTTTTAACGCCCAAAATGATCACATTCTCTTCGGCGGCCATTTCTTGAAACAATTCCCAGCGCCCCGGGTGATTGGAAAAATGATCAGCTATTGTGCGCGAAAAATTACGGACGTCATAGTTGCATTTTTCAACCGCGTAACCAATTGCGTTGTTGCAAATGTGGCTTGAACAGCCAATTCCAACAAGATTTTTCTTTTCTAAAAAACATAAAGAGTAAAATGAAAATTAATACACACTTTGGGTCAGAAAATGAAAAAGATTGTTTCGTCCTCTCCGCTCTCAACCACCAAAATTTGCGGTTGTATTATCGGCACACAGGGACACAAAATGAGCCAAAGGGAGTCCACAGCGGTCCAACACACCCGTCAACAACGCTTCCATGTCGACTGCTTTTTCGCTTGTCTCGGAACACATTTCAAGAATGCCTGTTTTTGTCTCTCCGTGCCAATATCTGCAAATGGCTTTGAATGTTTTCTAATGACCTCCAAAATTTATTACCTGATCACAATCGCGTAATAGCGAATGTTGTCCATTGACGTTGAGTCAATCCCAATCGAAAAACGCCCTGTTTCTTTGATCTCATCCAAAAGAATGTTTAAAAAATGTGGGCTGAGCACTCCTTAAATATTAGTTTTTCTCGGAACAAGAATTTGTACTCACCCCGAATTAATGCCGTTGTCTTGTCCCGTTTCGATGCAAATTCAATTGCTGCTGGATCGGCAGAAAAAACCACACCAAAAAGATCAGATGAACAATTCGCGGAACTCATTGAGAAATTGTGACGCGCGCAATGGTAAGCCAATGTTAATTCTGCGGCTAAGCACCGTTTCTCTTCAGAAGCCTTTGTTGTGTTGAATTTATTATTTTTGAGTCAAAAAATGAAGTACCGATTTTCGCTTAACGTAATCAGTCAAAAGCATGCTTCTGTTAAATTCCGCCAAATTATTTTTGTGTTTGGCCGTATTGATATGGTCTGCGATTGCCTTTTCGCCCATTTTTTGCATTTTGTAATTGTGGTCACACGCTTTGCAGAAAAATTTGTCATTTCCTTTGATGCTTTTTTGGATGGATTCGGCCTTAAATTTTTCAGAATATTTGCCATCATAATTTGTTAGTCCCCCGCTCGGTTTTTTGTGAGAATATTTCTTCCGTTTTGGAGAAGTTACCTGAAATTTAATAATTACAAAAGCACATTCCTTAAAATTCACCCCAAACTCATCACTCGAGATTGAAACGGCTAAATCAGAAATTGCTTCCTCAGCACTTGAAATTTGTTCATCGAAATTTGAAGATGATTGTTGAAATGTAACTTTAAAAATAAAATCAGAAATAGATTTTTGTGACATTCTGCTAAAACTAGAGACTGAACAGTAATGTTTAAATGAATTAATAACTGTACAATGAAAAATTAAGTTTTATTCTGTTAATCTTGGCGAAATGTTTCATAAAATTCAAATAAATGAAAGGAAAACAAGAAAATTGGAAAAATTAAGCAAAACGCAAAAACCGGACAAAAAACCGGGCAAATTCAAAAACCGGGCAAAAACCGGGCACAGACCCCCAAAACCGGGCAAATGCCCGGTTTTCCAGGTAAAATCGCACCCCTGCTCTCGCTCTCTATTTGACTTTTTCTCTGGCTATATCCTTATGGCCTTGACTTCTATTCTCTCTCTCGCACTCTATTTGACTTTTTCTCTGGCTCTTTCCTTATGCCTTGACTTCTCTTTCTCTCTCTCGCTCTCTATTTGACTGTGTCTCTGGCTATTTCCTTATGGCCTTGACTTCTCTTTCTCTCAACTCTCTCTCTCTATTTGACTTTTTCTCGGGCTATTTCCTTATGGCCTTGACTTCTCTTTCTCTCCTTCGCTCTCTATTTGACTTTTTCTCTGGCTCTTTTCTTATGATGTATACTTATTTTCTCCATCTCCCTCACCCTCCCTTCCTTAGGTCTCTAAACATCAATAAATAAATAAAGTTGACCAGATCATTTGTAATGAAGGCATTCATTTCCCTAGTGACATTTTGCAATTTCCCTATTGACATTTTGCACTTTATCAATTTTATATTTCCTTTCCTCTCTCCTCCATACACTGCCCAAAAAAGTATTGGTACATTGAGGAAAAATCTGAACTTTGTGAAAATTTAATTGCTAAGACCGTTCAACAATAGTTTGCCAACAAAATTTCGACAAGATCATGAATCTATTAAACCACATTTGACTTTTTTGAATTTATCCAAATTGGTCAAGAAAATTGGCGAAAAAAGAACTACATAATAAGGCCCCAAAAAAATCTCGGTACAGACCCTTAAAAATTCATTTATTTAGTATTTTGTGGGTCAAAAATTCCTGTAAACATTAATTTTGATGCTGAACAAAAAATATACTTACATCGAATTAGTCTTTCCCTCCATGTACCAAGACTTTTTTTGGGGCAGTGTATAAGAAATTTGTAGACCCAATGAAAAAAATTAATTAGCCTAGAGTGACCACTAATAAAAACATTATGCAATTATTCGGGGAATGTGCATTCTGTTAATTTAAATCACTACAAATTCATAGAAATCTCCCCTTTGGGAATTGACTTAAAATAATAAATTATACTAATAAAAGAAATGGTTGTATTAAAATTTTGTCAAACAAAAATTGAAAAATAAAGTCGAAATTTATTTAAAAGGTTTTTCGAGGAATTAAAATTTAAAAGGTTTTTCGAGGAATTAAAATGATTACACCAATCGGTGCTAGGTGATCCGACAGTGATTGGATTCGACAGTACCAATTAATTTTAAAAAAACAATTCCAAGAGTCATTAAATATTTATAAATTTGGAATTCCAAAAGAATATTTGTTTTTTTAGTATTGAAAATATTTTAATTACTATTTAAGATGCATTTTTAAATTTACTTCTGCTAAGTACAGTGAAAAATGTAAATAAACAAATGAAAGGGCCATAATTTGAATTGGCCTTAAAGATCGTTATCTCAAATCTCCACATCTGTTGTTTGTTATTTACGAAAAAAGTGATTGTTATTTGTTCATCGCAGCACATAAATGACTTTTTCATATCATTTTCTCCGAATTAATCTTCTTTTTTGATAGCTCATTTCGTCTTAAGCGCCATTATTCCATCCTTTGTTTAATTTATTGGCCCCAAATTATTTTCCTTAATTGAGGCATTTTCCAAAAAATGGCATTATTGCGATTTAACGAAGTCAAATCTTCGCGGGGTAAAGAATTACTGACACATGGCGGATATGATTATGCTTTTGAGGTCGAATAGCTTTTAAAAAGGAAATGAGGTAAATTTAAGGCAATTTCAAAAACCGCAGACGGGTGGGAGTACTGGCGTTGCCCAGTACGACCACCGTATTGCCCAGGGAGGGCCACCGTGCTTTCGGCCATCAGAATCGATGTTTATGGCAATAATTATAAGGAAGGGAGATTGGCAGGAGAGCACAATCACGCGCCAACCCCTGGTGTAAACGAAGTTAGGAAAGCTACCGTACGTCTCCGTGCTGAGGCGCGTTCAGACTTCCCTACAACGAGTCGGGAAATCATCAGAGAAGTTCGGAATGATCTGCCTGTTCTTGTGAGAATTGCGTCTGCTCCATCAACTTCAAACATGAGATGGAATTACAACTACGCAAAACGCAAACACCAAGAAGAATTATATTTTTTTTATCAAAAATGATTGGAATTTTCTTAGAAACATTAATTATTTTCATTTGTAAATAATACTTCAAAACAATTGAGGTTGGTGATGCTGGATTAGATGCTTTTCCTGCGTCCGAAATCGTCATACCAGTCCGACTAAATCATCTTGTCATTTGTGATCAATTGCTTAATGGAGGACGAATGATTGTTGGCACTGCATGATGCTTTGTTCCCGCCGGCTCTTTGGAATGTCGTCGAACGTGTTCAGAGTGGGGTGGGGCGCACTAACAACAGCGTCGAAGTGAAGAAAATTAAAACGTGAGAACGAAAACATGTTGATTTCAAGGATGGCATTCTATTTGGAACACTCGTCTCAGTCCTTTTATTCGAAAAATGGCCCAAGAAGACGAAATGTGGTCAACGAGAATTGCAGATTATGATGCCGCATCTGCAGATGGAATTAGGGGCCCACATGATAAAAAAAAGGCAAAAATTATTCGTCAAGACTATAATTTGCAAGCCCTGGTTGAAGATTTTGAAAATAGAGATCCTTTGCTATATCTCCGAGCATGCTCTCATCATCTTCACTTCTGAGTTTAAACTTAATTAAAAATATTTATGTTCTCGTTTTCTTTATTTTTTAAAACATGGATTCTTCAATACTAAAAAAAAAATATTCTTTTGGAATTCCAAATTTATAAATATTTAATGACTCGTTGGAATTGTTTTTTTAAAATTAATTGGTACTGTCAAAATCAATCATTGTCGAAATCACCATTTTATTGGTACTGTCGAAATCAATCATTGTCGAATTCACCCACTGTCGAGATCACTTTGTCGAAATCACTCACTGTCGAAATCAACCACTGTCGGAATCACCTGCCACGCACCCATCTGAGTAATTATAAATAATGATTCTATAAATTTGAAATTGAACAGAATTGAACATGAATATTAGCAACTTATCAAGGAAGAGATTTCTTACTTCTATTTTTTGAATATTGCAATTATAAAATAAAAAAATAATAATTGATATTAAAATTCATTAAAAAAAATACAAAAATTGGATGTATGCAGCGCAGCTCACACAGCAGGCAGCAAGGTCAAGATATTAATACAATATGCACATATCAATAAAATTAAAATAATTCTCAATATAAAAAAGAATTTTATTGGTCGTATAAATCTCGCCTAAATATGGAATAATACGCAAAAAACCATTAAAAGATAATTAATTAAAAGAATACTTACAGATATGACTAACATAAATTTACAAAGGAAATAAACACCACGACGGATAATAAATTAATGCAATAATTAGCAATTTATCGAATGTAAATTAACCTTATTTTTGGTTTTGTTAAAGAAGAAACGATAAAATAAATTTCGAAATCCCTTTAGTAACTATACCTATTCTTCGAATAAAATGTTTTCCGCTCGCTCCACCTTCTAAAAATAAAATACAAAACTAAAATTCTCGTTTTTTTTAAATCATTAATTTAACAAAACCAAAAAATGCCATCATTTGAACCTTGTCAAAAACATTTTATGTAAACCCCAAAGAGTTAACGTTCAACATTAGAAACATATCAATAAATGTTTGTCAAAAATTTAAAACTTTTCTCTGACTAATCGATATAAAATATGTAAATGAAAATTAATGTTTTTATTAAATTAAAATTAAAAAATTCATTAAATTATTATAATTAGGTGAATAAATGAAAGATGGCATTGAGTATTTAATATAATTAAAATAAAAATATTTATTGTTGAAAAAATAAAAATATTCAAAAATACAGAAATTGCAGCGTATAAACCTAACTTTAAATTTTAAGGAAAATGTAATATAGAAGAATAAAGAAATGAAAGTGACAGGTTGCAACAAAAAAAGCGAGGTGTTTCATGGACACAGGCAAGAGAAAAAAAAGAACAATTGTTCATCATAAAACGAAGAAAAACAAGAAGCATAATTATTTTTCTGCACTTAGTTCATAAAACATAGGGCGTCTTGACTAAACTGAGGACAAACCTCAAACTTCGCCCTGAGAAAATGGCAAAAAATAATAAGAAAAAAGCCAAAATATTATTTAAACTCACTTCTTTTATTAATAGTGAAAATAAAGTTACAAGAAATAAAACTGAATAATTGCACAATATCGATCATAGAGTAATAAAGCTAGAAGTCAAACATTTGGATATTTAACATAAAAATCTTCCACCAAATGGGAATGATTATCGTGATAAGTATGTTTGCCAACTTTCGTGGCATATACTTCGTTTTTTGTTGACTCTTTCATTTTTTTCATTTACCGAAATGCATTCTTCCTCCTCCTCAGAAGAAAGGGATATTCATGAATCCCAATCGAATATCCAGGCCCCAACTTCTGTCTCAGCTCCCGGAAATGTACAGAATATTTGTTGGCGAAACACTTCGAACAAACCAACCTCATGGCAAATGGCGATGAATTTATTACATTCAAGCGGACAGCCGAATTGCAAATGTTTTCTTAGATATTTGGTTTTATTTTTTTTATGTGAAAATATTCGACCTCTGGAAATTTATTCAAATATTTTCATAACAAAAAATTGTTAATTACAAATATTGCAAAACGCATCCCATTCCTTAAAAAAATAAAATAAACTTTAAGGATCTAAAAAAGAAACAATAATTATGCATAATAAAAATTTGAAAAAAGAAATTCAAAACAGAGTGATTTGCAAGTAGCGCGCTTAGAAAATGTAAGAGATAAACAATAAAAAATTTCCATCTTTTTAAAAAAGCTTTTTTAAAGTTAAACAAGAAAATAATCGCAATGATCCCTGAAATATTGTGTTGCTTTTATGAATCCGGCATCAACCGACTCAACTTTAAACCCACACACAAGAAAAACTATTGAAGCAAACCACAAAGAACTATTGGGAAACCCAGATTCTGCAAGTGTTTTATTTTATTAAAAACATAAAATAAAGAAAAACTTTTTAATGTTAAGCTGGTGCCAAAAATAAATTATTTTTTATTGAATTAATCAAACTGAATACTGAATGATTTGAAATTACACTCAGACTATCTTAATTTTAAAAATACAAATAACTATTTTCTATTCAATTAAATACGATCACAAATTCTACATGACTTTAAATTAAAAATTAAACAATAATAAGTTTAAAAACGAATGGTACCTTATTATCAAGGAATAAACTAGAATAGAGCGGTACCGATACTTCTGGGAAGCACCGGTACCGGTACTGGAAAAACATTACCGCCGGTACCGGTACCAATAAACCGTAAATGCAAATTTTAACAATAAAAAATAACTACACGAATCAACATTACCGTCCACCAAAAAGATCAAATAAATTAAAAGAAAACTTAATCACTGATTCATGATCTGCGGTGGATGCAAGGCTTGGGAAAGAGGAATACTTGTATCTTATATCATTAAAATTAAAAAATGTAAAAAAAACTAAAAGTTTTTAACGTCCCAGTAAAGGTGTAATAAATTTAAAATAAAAAGTCATATAAATTTTAAAAATAACAAACACAAAAATTATAAAAATAATAATAAAAAAGATACCAATCCAACTAATACCAAAGGGCGGTGAGCGCCTCGAGACTTTTTGAATAAAGGGAAGAAGTAAAAGAAACTAATGAAATAAGCACCAAAAAATAACAATATTAGATGAATGATATCATCAATTAGTAGCTAATTAAATTATAAGATAAAGAATAACAAACAATGAAAGAAAACTCGGGAAAAGAACCTATAAGCATAACGGCTTAACAGTTATCTATATATAAAATCATTGATATATAGTTAAAAACTATTTATTCAAATAATTCATCATTTAAATTGATGAAAATTAAGGAAAATTCAAAGAAACGCTAAGATTTTTGAATAATTAACTATAAAAAAATATTTGTATCCTCTTCTAAATAGTAAAAAGTGTTTAAAAGAATTAAACTTTTAATGGGCAAAGTATGATTTTAATAAAAAAACCTAGCCTCATAGAAAAAATTCATAGAAGAAAAACAGAAATGTTTACTATTGAAGATAAATAAATCATTGAAAGAACTTAAATACAACATTATTGAATTGGCCTTGGCTATTCAATGGAAAAGAATTAAGTAGCCAAAATTCAGCAAGTAATTTTGATGTATTTGATGAGCATAACTGATCTTGATTAGGAAAATGAATGCAGCCAAATGATGGCTTACCCAAAGCAAAATAAAATGGGCCCAAGCTGTAATTTTACTTAAAAATGCAAACAGCAACTAATATGTTGATAACAACAACATTAATTTATTACTTAAAATTTTAAATATTTGCACTACCTTTTCCAAAAAAAAATACAAAATAGAGTATCATAAATAAAATTGGAAGAAGTTAACGAAGAAGGAAATGATTAGAAAGAAAAATATTCAAATAATAAAAATTCAAAAGAAAACTGAGAAACGGCATTAAAATTTATGTTAAGAAATAAAATTTCGAAAGAAATTAATATTATTGTGGCAAAAACCCCTAGTGCAGTGCTAGGGAGTTTTCTCCCTTTCCGCTGGCACCGCTTCACTCCTTGTTAATCCGATCGAAATGCCGCCGATGGGTCTTGTCCAAGGGGAGTGAAGCGGAGGGGTCCGGGAGGCAAACAAAGATTTGTCTTGGTGTTCGCTGTTGATAGCGACAGTCGGTGGGAGAGCGTCTCCCAAGCGGTGCCGATGGTGGCACAGTCAAATGCCTAGTGGTCGGGACTGACAGCGCTTGGCTCGGTCAAATGCCTAGTGGTCGGCACTGACAACGCTTGGCTCGGTCAAATGCCTAGTGGTCGGCACTGACAGCGCTTGGCTCGGTCAAATGCCTAGTGGTCCGCACTGACGGAGACGGTCGTTGGGAGTGGGTCTCCCAAGCGATGCTGACGGCAGGCACAATCAAATGCCTACTTCCTTCTGTCGTTTCTCTGCCTGCTCTCTCTGGCTTATACGCTATTTTGCCGTTTCTCTGCGTACTCTCTCTGGCTTATATGTTATTTCGTCGTTTTTTTGCGTGGGGAGAGGCTCTCCCACTTAAGGCGTTTGTAGCGGCACCACCGACTTGTTCGTGGGGAGAAGTCGGGCTCCCTTAGACGAATTCCCCAAATTCGAGATCGTAGGGAGATGGGCTCCCCTGCTCTTCGGCAAGCAGTTAAAAATTCCGATCGTCCGCTGTTCCGGGAGAATGGCTCCAGTCTTCCGCTGTTCAACTCCGACTGTCCGATCACACGGGCGGGAAGGGACTGAAAGGGAGAGGGGGAAGACGACGGATGGCAATTGGAAGGGAAGGGAGAGAAGGAATAGGCACTCCTAAGGGCAGAGTCCTGTTCGAATTTGCCGAAATGCCCGGCTGGTGGGGCGGCGATGTTCAATTGGCTGATCGGGAGATAACTCCCTTCCCCTTGCCCGTCCGACGAAATGCAGCACAAAAATAACAGAAAGGAATTTATTGGACAATCTCAAACTTGGGTAATTAAACCCCGATCACAAGAAAATTGGTCGGAAAATGGGTGAAAATGGATGAGGGAGACAACTCCCCAGTGGTGGGTGAACGGAGCACAAAAAGGAAATGTGAAAAAATGGGGGAGAACGGGGGAACAAATTGCAAAGTGATGCAATTGAAGGGGGATAGCCCCCTAGCACAAATTGGTGAAGGAAAATGAAATGAAATGGATGAATGGGTGGGGAACAAAATTGGAAGCCAAAAAGGGGGCGGGGGAAAGAGGGGGAAACGCCCCCTGGCACAAAAAATGGTGAACATAATTTCAAATGAAATGAGAAAAGGCGATCGGCCAAAGACCGATCAGATAAACACAAAAGATTGGACGGAAAAGTGGAGGGGGCAGTGAGAAAATGTTGGCCGAAAAAATGGTAAACAAAGGGGGAAAAATAGTGGACCAAAGAGCGGCAATTAGAGCAACAAAAGAGAGAAGGGGGGGGGGATGGCGAATAACAAAATGTTAATTCGTTTGGACGAGTGGAAAATGATGGGGAAAAAGCGGGGATTGGACGAGGAAAGAATAAGAAAATCGGGGAGGGAAAATTCGAATGAAAATGGTGATGGGGAAAAAGGGATTGATCTGATCAGTCCCGGCTGGTGGTCGGGAGTGGCTCTCCCGAAGGAACGATGCCCTTTCCGGTTCCGATCACTTTATTCTTCCGGGTCTCTTCCCTCGCTGGCCAAGGAGGTGATGAGGTCGGGTGAGGTCACCCGCCGAGCCCATCCGTACCCATTTCGACTCTCGTCGCCATAAATTTGGCGACAATTATTTAACTGTCGCCTCTGAACTTATTATCAAAACCAAATGTAATTATAAATTAAAAACCAAGTTTTATTTAAAATTAAATGTTAATAAGAATGCCGAAAGTCTAAAACAAAATGATAGAATGATTTAATATGAAGGAATTATAGCAAAAAAATAACCCTAAGAAATTATTTTAAATTTCCCAATTAAATATTCCATTAGGAAAAAAAAAAGAAATGGAAGAATCTATATCTTTTTGAAATACGAAAAAGCCTTCACAAATATTACATCATATAATAACAATGTTCTAAATATGTTCGAAAAAACTCGACCCAGTAAAGATTAAAAAATTGCAATTAATCCATAAATAAGCAAATAAAACTTTAATATAAAAAGGCTAATTTATTGGGACCGGATTTGGCCTACCCCAACCCCTGTTCTAATCGATTGGACACTTTTTTGGCTATTCGAAAAATCAATTAAAAAAAATTAATATTTAGTCAAAAACATATATTTATGTCATAAATGAAATAAATAATTTTATTTAAAATCGATAAATTAAAAATACTAAAAATATATCCCAAAAAATTGCACATACAAATTATAATGAATTTTATTATGGAAAAAAGTGCTAAAAAATCATTAATTATAAAATTACTAATAACAATAAGATATAATTTTTAACTTGGAAATTGAATGGGTACGAATAATGTCTTCTTTATTTATTCGGTCGATAACTGCAAAAAATGGATTGGATCGGCGCAAGTAATTAAAATTAAAAAACGAAAAAAACTAAATCTTAGTCAAAATAAATTTCATAAAAACGATTTAAAAACTTATCTAAGAATTAAGCAAAAGTTTAACAAAAATTTCTTATGTAAATTTAAATAAAAATAGTAAATACTATATTTAATTGTAAGGAATTGCCTTATATCCCAATTATAATTAAAAAAAAGCTTATGAAAATTTTTTGAAAAAAAATATTCTTACCTTTGCTTTAGAGCAACCAAATTTTATTCTTGATACCATGCGATAGCCCTAAGTGTTCTCTATAACTCAGCAAAATCTCCAAAACGTTTTGTTAAGTTTCAAAAAAATGATGGCCAAAAATGGTCGGAAAATAAGAGGTTTTTTGCGTTCTTTTAGTCATAACTTTTTTGAAACATCAAAATTTTTTGAAAATTTAGAAGACTGATAGAGAACACATGGACTATCGACTGATATCAAGGACAAAAAATTTTGTTTCTTGCGAGCAATGTTATGAATATTTTTTGTCAAAAAATCAGTTAAATTGTCAATTTCGTCCAATTTCCCTCTCATTTCCCAAACGGTGGAGTAGCAACTGAGGGGCCCAACATGAGTCTCTCCTTTTAATAACTTTTTTTTTTGAAAAGTGGCTTGGTAAGGAATAAGCATTTTTAGTCAAAATCTGTTAACAAAACACCAAAAATTTTCAAAATATTCCCGGCGGCG
Source organism: Heterodera filipjevi (assembly GCA_039877585.1). Taxonomy (NCBI): domain Eukaryota; kingdom Metazoa; phylum Nematoda; class Chromadorea; order Rhabditida; family Heteroderidae; genus Heterodera; species Heterodera filipjevi. Next base: position 1,154,041 of record JBDPZO010000002.1, on the reverse strand, counting down.
CCTAACGGCACCGCCTCGGTCCCCTCCCCCCTGATCAAAAAATTGAATAAATTAACCCTTTTTATTGCGCATGATAAAAATTTTGATGTGTCCTTTGAATTCACAAAATGTACCCCTATGTCCTTTGAAATCACCTTATCGGTCCTTTGAAATCGGTCTTGCCGATCTAAACACTGATTTAACTTTTTCAATTCAATTTATGCAAATCTATAACTAAAAAATTGTTTTTGAAAGAATACCATCAAGTTGTAACGTTTCTTTTTTCTCTGAAGGATTTGAAAATAAAGAAAAATTTGTTGATGCAAAGTAATTTTATAAATAAGGACAATATTTAAAAAAAAATAAAGATACCTTATACCTTAATTTTTTTATTAGCTTTACCAAAAAAACAAGGCTCATTTAATTATAAAATGATAAAAAGACCACCAAAACGAATACTAACATAGCTTTTGCCGCCTTCAATTCAATAATCCTTGGAACCTCAAAAAATGATGAGAAGAAATAATGTAATTAAGAAATGTGAAGGAATAAAATATAAATATATATAAATGACAAATAAGAAAATCAATTGCGACCAGGACCGATACCAATAACGCCAGGTTCAATACAAAAGAAAGATAATAAGAAAAGTAAAATATTTTAAACAATAAATTTAATTCTAAGTTTAGGTCAATAGAGTTAAATCCTAAATTAAAATAAATAGACATTTATTAAAGAATTAACCAATTTTAATCTGAAAACGGCAGTGGATATGATTTCTTTATTTTTAATATTTGATTAATTCCTTCAAAAATACTAGTGAATGCAGCTGCTATAAATAGTTTAGTTTATTTAAAGGACTCATTTATAATAAAGAAAACATTATTTGGAAAATTCTAATAAAAAAAGTTCGTGTTGAGACGAACAGAGCAATTAGTGTGATCGACACTTCGGATAAAGAGCGCGTGGGGTACAAATACTATTAGTGTTGTCATTTAAAAAGAGTGCGAGTTTAACATTATTGTTAATAAAAATTAATTTTTGAATTAAAAATGCATTTTAAAGAAAATATTGAATACTAGCAATAAACAAACGTAAAAGAAAATAGACGAGAAAAAGTAAAGAATAAATAAAGCAATACACCCACCGTTCTTAAAAACGAAATGAAAAAAGAATATTAAAAAAAGTAAAACGACAAAATTAATTAACGATATTCAAATTAAAATTTATTTTCTTAATAATCTATGTTCAACATCTATCGCAAAAAAACTATCTTCGCGTGTTAAACATAAAATGCCCATTAAGTAATCAGCTTTTTCACGATATTTTTTTATCCCTAAATTCATGATCTAAGTTAATTAAACACAAATATACCAAAATATTTTCATATGCAGAGGAATACCAAAGAATATATTCAAGTTTAAACAAAAATTTTAATTAAAAAAGGATTCGGTGGGTTATGGGCAAAGAAAATAAACGAAATATTCCGACTGAGTTTTGGAAGAAAATTTCAAAAGCTTTAAGGTAAAATTATGAACAAAATTATAGCCCTATTTTTTCAATATATTTACTGTATCGAAATAAAAGAAACGCACCGAATAAAAAGAAACATTTACGCAATTTACTAGTATTAATAAAAAACTCCGACGATACCAAGTAGCTTACAAAACTAGAACATTGAAATAATCAAATTGAATGATTGTACACTGAAAAAAAATGAAAAAAAAATTAAGAAATTTATAAAAAAAGGAAAACAAAAAACGAAATATTTAAATAAAAATAAACAATTGTATATATGGTGTGAATTAAAAATTAAACCAAAAAATCTATAAAAAAAAAATTAACAATATATATACATATAATATTATGATTTATTGTTTTTAAAGCCGAAATAAGTCCAAACCTTGTCGCCGCCGATAAGCACCGACGAGGAAAGCAGTGGACCAAGCATCAAAGATGAATAATGAGAAATGGAAATGATATAAAAGATGGGGAAAAAGGCAAAGGGGACACATTCGAAGCAATTTCATTTTGTGGTTAAATATATTGTTGAATCACCTTTATTTACGCCGATTTAACGGGAGTCAATTGTGGGGTGAATTGGGAAATTTATTGGTGGAAATAATTTGTCTTAATATTATACGGGTTCCCAGGCTATCCCTGGAAGGTCGGATATTAGTGTTCTCGACTCAGAAATCGATATGGGGTGTGAAGTAATATGCCCAGGGGGTACAACCAAGTTCGAAATTAAAGGAGAGTTGATGTACATACCTGTAAATGAGAGGAAATATCGAATCAGAAATTCGGAAAATCTCGAGACTGAAGAGGGATTTGGCCTAAAATGGGATGATTTATTCGAGATTAATTGGAAACAAATTTTCAATCCATTCCAAAATTTTAAATTTTATATATTTGTCATCCTTTTTGCAATTTTTGCAATCGGCATGATTTATGTCCTTTGGTTTTTATTACCATTTTTAAATGGTTATAGAATTTTGGTCGGGCTTATGATATTTGTCATGTCAATCACTGCCGTCAGCGGTGGTATGCTATGCATCGAAAACAAAAATGATTCACTAACAATAGGCCAAAGGGTAGAAACCAACAAAATTTTGGGATTTAAAGGGTTACGGGGTATCGGAAAAGCACATTCAAATTCTCCATTCAATTCGAAATTCATAAAAAACCAACAAATAAAAATGCCTTCAAAATTGGATTTTCTAAAATTTGCTTCATCTATTCTTGCATGCCCGCAAGGAGACCTCGGCTATTTTCTCCAATGTCGGGCCAACCGCAAATTGCTAACGAAGCACACCAACAGGGCACTGAATCAAGGGGCGAGACTTCTGTACAGAGTTGGTAACGGGATTTACGACTTATTGAGTACGGACTTCGTTATTTTGGGTGATCGGCCGAAGTACGGGGTAAGGCCGAGGGTGCAACAGCATCTGTTTGCTTTACAAGTATTACGAATAAACACGGCATACGGTACAATGATCGGGCCAGTCATATTAAGTAACGGAAGGTACTACCCATTGGGTGGACTTTTATTGGATGAGTATCAAGATGAAGGGGATTATTTTGGAGAATTTTTTAATGTGTTTATGAAAGAGGAAATGGGTAAAAAGGAAACCGACAAAAAAGGGAAGGGATTTTTACCATTTTATGAGCCGGAAAATGAGACCGACGGAAGCGAAGAACAGAAGAGTGACGGCAACAAAACCCCAAAAAAGAAAAGAGTTAAAAGGGTTGCGGTCGAAAAAGGGGCTAACAAAATGAAATGTGTTGGCTATTCAAATCAAAAAAAATGGGTTCTCGAGTTGGTATGCCAATGTTTTAAGAGTTTAAAAATAAAAGGAAGAGGGAAATTTAAGGTGTTGTTCATGTGCCTATTTTTTTGGATGTTGGCACCGACCAAAGTGGAAGTTATAAATAAAACTGCTTCAAATCCAGAAAAACACTTTTTACTTTTTTATGTACCTTATATTATATATAATTTTTGAATATCTGGATAGCCCGATTAATATTGCAAATTCTTTTTTTTTAGTATTTTTTAATTATGTAATTTATTCGATTTTCGTTTTTTTTATAAATTTCCTAAGAAAAATTTTTTTTACTTATTTTTTGCCTTAGTCAAATCCACTTAATGCAATAATATTTTTTCTTAAACAAAGATCTTCTCTCTTGATGTCGTAGAAAATGTTCCATATGTTGCCACGTTTTTTTTTTGGTTTTCTCTTTTTTGAACCCAAAATTTTGAAAAATTCTATCTTAATTCTTTATTTAACTCACTTTTGATTGATGCGGCAATTAAGAATAGGCAAATCACATAAATAATTTTTTTTTGTATGATGTATCCTTTATGTTTATATAATTTTTAATACGGTTTTTTTGGTCAGTATTGAAAATCCTTTAATTTAATGTATATTTTTTTTAATTTGGTGATTCATATTTTCCGTTTATTCATAAATTTTCAGTTTTATATCTTTTTTACTTGAATTTTATTAGATATATTTTTATTTTTAAATTTAATATTAATCTTAATACCATTTACATTTTTCTATTTTCAGTAAATTAAATAAATTAATGAATAGATATTTTTATATGAATATTTTCATTTAGTGTTGCATTTTTGATAAAGTTCGAAAATAGAATAAAATTAATATTTATTATTCTTTATAAGATTTTTTAGAAGTTAAATATTAAATTCTTTTTTTGGCATTGCTCATTTTTTCTCTTTAAATTACTTCTTGTGACAGAGGGTATGCCTGCAATCATGTTTTTTTAACTATATTCGTTAATTTTGAAAGACCAATTCTTTAGGTTTATTTTTTCCAATTACTTATTATAAATAAGAATTATTATATCTTTGTAAATATATTAAATTAGAAAAAAAAATTGTTCCTTAGCCTTAAAACGGTGAAGCTCGAATTGAGTTACGCAATCTTATTTTATATTAATTAATTTGGTTTTAAAAAAGGGTATATGCTTTATTTATTCGTTATTTTTTCATAAAACCTTAAGATTTTTTATTAACAATAATTTAATATTTTGCTCATTTTTTTAGTCTTATTTTATAATTAAACTGTGTATATTTTTTTTGCTAATATGCAATGTAAAAAAACAAAAACAAAAATCAAAAAAAGAAAAATAAAAACTAGAAATCCTTTGTGTATTTTTTAACTTGGATGGAAGCTTCTACGATGACTTTTTTAATGCATATTTTGCATTTTTGGAACATATGCACATATTTGGCTTTTTTTGGTGCATATAAACGGGCCCCTAATTATTAACAATAAATCAATAGTACCCCTCACAATGCCAAACGCACGTGCAGTTTTCCCCAAATGATAAATAGCGAGAGTGATTAAAGAAACAGTATGCTTTTTATTTTATTTTTTTAATTGAGTCGATTTCTGAGCTTTAAAAAAGATTGTGTAATTATTATTCGCCTTTTACCGTTTTCTCAGATAAATTTATATAAAATTGATTTTTATTTTATTTTTAGTTTTAAGTGTTTATTAAATATTCATATTGGATATTTTTTTGCTTCTTAAAATAAGGCTCAGAAATATTAATTAATTTTGCAAATGTTTAAAAAAATAACTTTCTAATATATAATTGGTGAGCGTTTGTCTGTCAGTGGTACAGTATCTATTGATTAAAGGGAAGGAAATCGTTGCGAAAAAAAACAAAAAAAAAAACAAGACAGAAGGAGGAAGAGAGAGTATTTTGTTTATGCATTTGGCGTTAATTGCGGCAAGGGGCGGGGCAGCAGAGACGCCTATGGTAGATTTATGTATAAACGTATGTACAAGAAGGTTGAGAAAAAGAGGAAAAATAGCAAAAAGAAAAATATAGCGCGAGCGAGAATGTTAGATTAAAGGAAGCATTAAAAAAGAATGTTATATGAGAATAAAAGATCAAAAAAAAAGGAACGGAGAAATAGTATATAGTTTTCTCTCTTGGTTTTCTAAGTCTCTTATTTGTTTTCATAATTCACATTGATTTTTATTCTAACTGCACAAATCAAATGTTCATCCACTTTCAAACCATATTAAAACGGAAGATAGACATTTTTTTTTGTTCTCTCTTGCTTTCGTAATTTGTTATGTTTTAGATTTTCAGATTTTATGTCCATATAAGAAAAGGATTTTAATACAAAATATTTATTTTTATTATGGTTAATAAAAAAAGGTGGTTTCGGAAGGAACAAATCTGAGAAAACTAATAATATGCTGACTCCAAAATGCTCAAATTTTGTTTTTTTGTGCAGAACTTATTAATATTCAAATTGACAAATTTTTTTGGTGATATCTTCTCTATATTTTTTTGGAGTTTTTTTAAAACAAGGGAACGTTCCGAATTTTCAATGTCTAAATTACTTTAAACTTTTGTAGAGCTGATTTATTATTGGCAATTTCGGTTTTTTTTGGCCTTGTCCAAAAAATATAATCAGAAAAAATGATCAGTTCCGGAAATCAATAAGTGGTATTTTTAAAAAATTTTTAGAAAGGATCCGTTTTTTGATCATTTTTTGCACACGGGCCAAAAAAAACCGAATTGGTAATGGTTAAATCGACAATTCTCTATTTTTTAATTAAATTAAATAAATTAAAAAATATATCTAAAATTCAAAGCCAAAAATAAAAAATTGCCGCATTTAACAAATAAGCAGCAAAACACTTATTTTATTGAATAAATCAATTAAAAGCTTAGAAGCAATTTTTGGCCCCAAAATCTGAATCTTTGGACTTTATATTCAGAGTTTGAAATTTTTCATCAGAATCTGGTTTAATATAAAGATCTCACTTATTATTTGATATAGTTTAATAAAAAGATCTTTCATTATCTTTTTTTTTCAGATTTTCTAATTGGTTGCATAATTGAACTGTATTAGATTTTCAAATTATATTCTTCAATAAAAATGAATTCATATATATATGATAAAGAAATGGGTTTAATACAAAGAAATGAAAAGATTTTGGAAGAACATTGTTATGCCAAAAGACAAAGAAGTAGTGAATTTGTTTTTTGTGATTTACCTTTTGATTTGGCGGTTAGTCAAATTCAAAGTACCTCAGAAGAGGCAAGAATACAAAGATCTGAACAAATTATGGAAGAACATTGTTATGCAAAAAGACAAAAAAATAGTATTAAATTTGCTTTTCGTGATTTATCTTCAGATTTTGTGGTTGGTCAGAATCAAGGTATCTCAAATATTAGCAATGAAACTGAAATAGAAAGAAGTGATTATTTACGTAAAAAAAGAGAAAAGATGAACACAAAAAGAGAAAATTTATCAAATGAACAAAGACTTATGTATTTGGAAAAGAATAAAATTAGAAAAAGAATTGCAAGAGCAGAAGAATCAGAATTACAACGTGATGTGCGTTTAAAAAATGATAAAAATAGGAAAATATTTGTACGGGGTGAAGAATCAGCAAAAGTAAAACAGTTACGCTTAGATCAGCAAAGAATTAGGCAAAGAATAAATAGAGAAGGTTTTATTAACTTTTATGCCGCAGGAAAACATGAAATGGCTTCTGAAAACAGACTTAGTCCTATGAATATTGCCTGTTGTTTTTGTGGCGCACTGCATTTTGAAGAAGAGAAAATAAGTCGAAGAGAGAATTTGTTTAAGGATTGTTGTCATTATGGCAAGGTTTTTGTGCCACAAATTCCAGAAAAAGATTTTCCTGAGGAACTGAAGAATTTGTTTATGAAATTCGATGCAAGGTATGAGAATTTCTTTCAGAATATTAGATATTTGAATAGTAGTGTTTCCTTTGCATCAATGAACCCGTTAAGATATAAATTTCCGAGCAATCGTGGACCCTATTGTTATAGAATTTATGGACAGATTTACCATAAAATGAATCTTGCTTTAAACCCAGATAATGGGGACGATCCAGCATTCGGACAAATTTTCATTGTTGATACTGAGCAAGCAATGCGAGTACTAAGTTATACCAAAGATTGTATTGATCCTCATTTACTGAGAACAGTTTACCATGTGATCAAAACACTAAATCCTTTTGCGGAAGCATTTGTGATGATGAAAGAAGAAGAAGAACTTGAAATAGAGAAAGCGAAACAAGAAAGTCGAGAACCAGCCGAGATTAAGTTATTATTTGTGACTGAAAAACAGTTAAATAGACGGTTAGGATACAATATTCCAAGGGCGAATGAGGTTGCGGCTGTTTATGTACCGGGAGCAGATGGTGAAGTGCCAAATGCAAAAGTAGTGATTAGAGAACGAGGAAAAGAATTGAAAATTTTGAATAGCATTGATCCGATGGTGACTCCAATGACATATCCGTTATTTTATCCACGTGGAACACTTGGATGGAAACCAGGAATGAAGCAAAAAAACAGCAACAAAACCTTGACAAGACTTCAATATGTGTCAAATACATTAGCAATTAGAGAGAAAGAGTTTAATCCCATCTTATATGGAGGAAAGCTTTTTCAACAGTATTGTGTTGATGAATATGTTAAAATTGAAGGAGATAGAATGAATTGGATTCGATATAATCAGAAAAAAATTTGTGCAGAAGCGTATAAGAATATTGATAATATGTTAGCAAGAAGAGCCCAAGAAAAAGGTATGCCACTTGGACGCAAAGTTATTCTTCCACCAGGTGTGACAAATAGTCCGAGATATGTCGAGAAACATTTCCAAGATGCTATGGCTATTGTTAGAAGGTTTGGCAAACCGGATTTGTTTTTAACAATGACATGTAATCCGCAATGGAACGAAATTTTAGAAAATTTGTTTCATGAACAAGTGCCAAGCGATAGACCCGATTTAATTGTAAGAGTTTTTTACTTGAAAGTAAAAGCATTATTAAACCAGATAATTAAGATTAAAATTTTTGGTGAAGTAGTTGCTTGGATGTATCCAGTGGAGAACCAAGGTAGGGGATTACCACATATCCACTTACTTTTGACATTGGCAGACAGAGATAAATTAATAAATGGTGAAGATGTTGAGCAGAAAGGTATTAGTGCAAGAATTCCTGATATAGAAATAGAACCCGAATTATACGATTTAGTTAAAAGGTTTATGATTCATGGCCCATGTGGAGATTTAAATCCATTTTGTCCATGTATGGAAGAAATTGTTGACAAGAATGGAATTAGAGTTAAAAAATGTTTCAAGGGTTATCCTAAAGCATTCCAAGAAGAGACGATTGTTTTAGAAAATGGTTTAGCTGTTTATGCAAGACCAAATGATGGAAGAATTGTTGAGGTGTTTGCAAATGGAAGAAAGTATGAATTGGACAACCGATGGATAGTTCCTCACAATTTATATCTGCTAAAGATGTTTAAATGTCATATTAATCTTGAAAAAGTAAATAGTCTTAGTTCAGTAAAATATTTACACAAGTATGTACATAAACCACCAGATAAAGCAAGATTGGAATTGCAAGATAAAAATGATCATGATGAAATCAAAGAGTTTATTGATGCGAGATATGTTTGTCCTCAAGAGGCTGTGTGGAGAATTTTTGAATTGCCAATGTATGACAGAAGCCATTGCATTATGTCTCTGTCCGTACATTTGCAAGGTGAACAGGTTTGTTATTTTGATGAAAATATGGATGAAGAAGAGATTCGAGAAAGAATGGAGAATGGCTCAGAATTACTAGCTTTTTTTGAATTAAATAAAATGAATAGCTTAGCTAAAAATTTGTTATACCATCAGATACCAGAAAAATTTTGTTTTAAAAAAGGGAAATGGACAGAGAGAAAGGCACATTTCAATACCATCGGCCGGATGGTGAAAGTATCACCAGCTGAGCCTGAACGATATCACCTAAGACTTTTGCTATTGAATGTGAAAGGTGCATGTTCATATGATGATTTGAAAAAAATAATTGACATAAATGGTATTATAAAGGAATGTGAAACTTTTTCAGCAGCCTGTTTAGAGAGAGGTTTGATTAGAAATGATGAAGAGTGGAAAAAAGCATTAGAAGAAGCTGAAAGTTTTGAAATGCCATGGAAATTAAGAGATTTTTTTGCTCTGATTTTAGTCCATTGCAACCCATCCAAGCCAGAAGAACTTTGGGAGATGTTTAAAGAATCACTGGCAGAAGACTTCAGCAGAAGTTTCAGTAGAGAATTAGCTTATGCAAAAGCTTACAAGCAAATCGCTCTGAGTGTTTTAGAGGCTGGAAAAACGCTTGCTGATTTTCCAACCATGAAACAGATAAATATTGATGATGACATTGATCAAGTGTTTAATTTAACAGAAGAATTGGCAATGGGAGAAAGGAATTATGCTTTAATGTATGATGAACAGAAAAAAGTAACTGATTGTATTATGAACAGAATACAGAATCCAACAAATGAGCCCGCGTTTTTCTTTCTAAGTGGGCCGGGTGGAACAGGAAAAACGCATGTAAATAAGACTATTGTACATTTGCTTAGAGGACAAAAGAAAAAAGTTTGCACAATGGCCTTTACAGGAATGGCAGCAACTTTGCTTCCTGCTGGTAGGACATTACACAATAGATTTGGGTTGACGTTGGATATGAGTAATTCAAATGTTGGACCAAAGTCCAAGGCATGGCAAGAGTTAAAAGAAACAGATTTGTTTATTTGTGATGAGGCGCCAATGATTAATAAGCGTGCGATGAAAACTTTGGACATGAAATTACAAGAAATAATGAATAATGGAATAGCATTCGGCGGTAAAATTTTGCTTTGGACGGGAGATTTTCGTCAAACGCTTCCAATTCAAAAACATGCAACGCGAGCAGAATTGGTTAATTCAACAATAAAAAAAGTGAGTACTGGAGGCTGGCAAAAAAATTTAAACTGACAAGAAACATGAGAGCTCTTGAAACAGAGCAAACATTTGCAAAAGATCTTTTAGAAATTGGCTCTGGTAAATGGAATAATGAAGATGATGAAATGATTTTGCCCATGAATTGTATAAGCAATGGTGATTTAGCAGAAGAGATATTTGGAAATTGTATTATCTCGGAAAATTGGAATGAATTGGCAGAAAGTGCTATTTTAGCGCCTAAGAATTTAGATGTTAGTGAAATGAACACAAAAGTTTTAGATATGTTGCCTGGAGAAGAAGTGGTTTATACAAGCATAGACATAGCACAAGATGAAAATAAACAGAGATTAGATGAGTATTTAGATGAATATTTGAATGCTTTGAACCCTCCGGGGTTTCCACAGCATTATTTAAAACTAAAAAAACATGCTATTGTTTTGTTGATGAGGAATATGAATATAGAGATGGGGTTGTGCAATGGTACTAGAATGATAATTGAGGAATTGCAGCCTAATTTAATTGTGTGTAAGATCTTGAATGGTGATAAAGCCAATCAAATAGTTTATATTCCCAGGATCACGCTTTGTTGTTCTGAGGAATACCCATTTGATTTGCATAGACACCAATTCCCATTGGTGTTAGCTTTTGCAATGACTATTAATAAAGCACAAGGACAAACTCTTGAAAAAGTTGGAATAGATTTAAGGAAAGATGTTTTTAGCCATGGGCAATTGTATGTGGCTCTTTCGAGAGCAAGAGATTGGAAAAAGTTGAAAATCAAATTAGATAATTGTAATTTACAAAGAAGCGTGAAGAATGTTGTTTACAAAGAACTAACAGACAATGATGATTAGAAAAACAATAAAAAGAAAAACATCACAAAATGGGTTTTATAAATCGGTAAGTTAATCGCTGCTCGAGGGGTGAGTGGCGTTGGCAACAGTGCGGGTTAAAGTCAACCCTAAAATCTGTTGTAGATAACCCCTGAAACAACCCATTTGGCTTCCGTGCATTGGTGGTGTTCCCGTCCCGGAAGCTGTGGTAAGCATTTTGCTGAAACTAAACCCAATGCCAAAAATTTTTTTTACAAACTGGATTTTTTATTTTATTTTTTGCACAACAACAATAGTTGCCTTTACTTAGACTGGTTAGCAGACAAATAGCCAAAGTATTATTTTGGCACCAAACCCGAAACAAATGAAAGATTGTTTCCCCATCTTCTTTTATTTTTATTTTGTTACAAAAAAAAAGAAAATAACCACAAATGTACTTCCTTATTTTATATTAAGTTTTTTTTTATTGTGTCTGTCTAACTGACTAATTGTCTGCCTTTTTGTTTATTTGTCTGTCTATTTGTCTGTCTGTCTGATTAACTGTCATTATGGTTTCTCTACTGTTGTCCCTACAGCCACAATAATATTGAGATGAAAGAGGAAACTGAGACAGAGAAAACGTAGTGTTATCCAATTTCCAATTTTTCTGATTCCGGTTTTTTGGGACCAGAATTTTGATTTTTATTTTTTGAAAAAAATTTGGGTTTCTTAATTCCGATTTTTCGAATAATTTTAGGGAAAACTGGAATTAATTCTATAATCTTCCAAGAATCAACAAAGAATGGTTTTTTTTGTGTAAAAACTGACAAAAGTGCCTCAAAATCTTAAAAATTTCCCCAATAAGTACTTTTCTTTTCTCAAATCTATATTAAATCATTAAATTGCTTTTTATGCGAAATTTGCTAAAAATATTAAAATTTTCTTGGTAGCTTCTATCGTAAACACTGCCCCGCTCCATCCCACCCTATTGAATTAAAAAATTCACAATTCATATTTTAATTCTCCTTAAAATTCATAATAAAAACACCATTTGTGCAATTTTATTAAATAATTTAATAAAAACAAACTTTTTAAACCGAAAAGCACAAAAAACTAAAAAATTAATGGTAATCAGTAATATTATTTATCTGTGCGTGTCTCCGAATCTGTACCTATTTTTTCCAGATTAATATTATAAGTAGCGTTTGTAAAAATGATATAATTTGTATGTATATATGTCCAGTTTTTTTTCTCACATTGTCTCTATCTCATCATATTTGTCACTGTTTGCCAGAAAGCGCGGAAGTCGGGACGACAATGAAAGCTCTGATCAGCGGGATTATACAAATTCAATTTGTGTATTTGTTAATAATATATCTTTTATTATATTTTAAGTAGAATTTCCAATAAAACTTAATAAAAATTGTGGCTCCGTAAGGAAGACAAATTGAAAGCAAAAATTACCAATATTTTCAAAAATAGAGTATTTTTGAATGCAATTTTATGAATGTGTTTTTTAATTTTCAAAATTTCTTATTGCCTTTTTCACCAATTTCCATCAGTATCCATAATATGTCCGATTGGGTACCTGTAAATGACGAACAGAATTCATGACCGCCACCGTTGTCACCATCATTTACTACTGCGATAGATCTACTCTCGGGTTCTCTTTTTATCATTTTTTTGCACTTTGAAAAAAAATATTTTTAAATAATTTCAAATTCTAATGTTTTGGAACCGGAATTTCATAAAGTCATTGAAGTTGTGCTATTTCCTTTTTTGTATGTGTATCTGTTAATTTGACTATTTCCAATTTGTCTGTATGTGTTATTTACCGTCTATCTTTTTTTTTTGTGTCTGTCTAACTGACTAATTGTCTGCCTTTTTGTTTATTGTCTGTCTATTGTCTGTCTGCCTGTCTGTGATTAACTGTCATTATGATTTCTCTGCTGTTTAGTTGACCCTACAGCCAGTGTATGTTACTCTCCACGGGAGAAAAAAAAAAACAAGAGAAAAAGAAATAACCAAACAAGAACAGTGAGAAAAAAAAAGAAAATTGAAAAAGAAAATAATATTGAGATCAAAGAGGATATGAAACAGAGAAAACATACGTTTTTTACACCCCATCTTTTTTCTTCAAGAAAATATATACATTTAAATAATGCAGATGTTCTTAATACCTGGGTTGAAAACCCACTCAATTGAGGTTATCTAAAACAAATACGAAATTAATTTAAGAAATTATTAAGCGTAATTAAAATGTTTACTAAAACTGAAGAATTGGAGGAAGTCAAAGTAGGAGATAGACTTGTGAACTTAATTGGCCGTGTGCTAAAAGTCAACCGAGCAAAAAATAACAAAGAACACATATTTATGACATTGCAACAGCCGAGGAGAACAAATGCACTTAAAGCATGGGACAAAAATGGAACAAAATTGAATGCAATAGTAAAAGAAGCGATATTGTTGAATTCGAAGCTCTACGCGCTGATGAAGTTTATCGACACAAAACGAATATTACCGCTTTGATTTCGAGCTTACTTATGTGGATGCTTCTGAAGCCAAAATTGTTGAAGAATGCCAAAAATAGCGAACTGCTTTGAAGGATTAAATATTGGGACTAAATATATGATTGGTGCTATCAAATAGGAAAGCTAAGAGAAATGCACGACGGAACAATCGGCGGAATAATTAAAGACAAAGAAGGGAGGAAAAAAGAAATGTTTGTACGTTGCTCATTGAAAGAATTTAGGAACGATTTAAAGACATTGACTTGGAAAGCAACAAAAAAATAAAGATGGTTTTGATTGTCCAACCAACCAAAGTAACCGTCCATGAATTGTCTTGGATTAATGAAATTGTTAACTTCCATGGAGTTGTACCAAACTATATTTGTAAACCAAAACCCATTCAAACACGTCTTCAGAATTTGAACCTGTCATTAAGAAAATGAAAACGATTTGATTGTATTCAAATTTGTATTAAAATAAAAAAATTTTTTTAACTAGCGTTAAAAGCGCGAGCGAAGCGAGCGCATTTACGCTAGTATTATTTTAAGAGAATATATTTTTGGGTTAGTTTTTTTTATTTCATTAGCAATAATTCTGAAAGGTGGACTTAAGTAAAATAGAATCAAAAATTAAGAATTCGATAGGGCCTGATAAAAGAATCAGAAAATAAAATTTTTTTCTTGGGTTTTGGAATTCAAAATCATTAATTCGGTCTATGAAATTCTTTTAATTTGAACAAATGGGGAAACGGGAGGATTGGGATGCAAAATCGAATAAAATGTAAAATGTCACTAGGGAAAATACCTTCTCGGCGGGCGAGTTACTGATGCAGTAGATCAGCACAGTTAAGTATTGATGTTTAGAGACCTACGAAATAGCGAGAGAGAGAGAGAGAGAAAGAAGACTATGAAAATGCATGTTAGGGGGCAGAGAAAGGACAAGATAAGAAGGGAATGAAGTGAGAAAAAAAATGAAAAAAGAGGTTACAGATAGGCAAAAGCAGAGAAATGAGATGCAAAATAAAACTAAATTAACAAAAGGATTTGATTTTTTATTATTTTTTAATTTATTTTGATATTTTTTGAATTAAATGGATTAATTATCCTTTTTTTTTTATTCAATTAACTGCCTATATTAGCATTCCTATTATAACTAAAATTGAGTTAAAGTTTTTTTTTGATTTTTTTTTTACAAATTATATAAATATATTTCAGAGTAATTATTTTTATTTTTCTTTGTTTATTTTTTTAATGTAACTAAGGCTCGAATTATTAGGGGCCTTAACGTTTTAAATATTCTTCTTGGAATTACAAAAATAATCGATTCATCTGCCCCCTAATTAGCTGGAATTTTTTTGAAGAGTACATATTATTATATTATTATTATTATTATTATATTATTATTATTATTATATATTATTATATTATTATATATTATATATTATATTTTATTATTATTAGTATATATTATTATATTATTATTATTATTATTATATTATTATTATTATTATTATTATTATTATTTATTATTATTATATTTATTATTATATATTATTATTATATATATTATTATTATATATTATTATTATATATTATTATATTATTTTATTAATTACTATATCATTTTTCAAGTCTCTTAATTATCTTAAAAGTTTATGACATTAAGAATTGTTTATTATTTTTTGCTTACTTTACTGATCAAGAATTCTGTTTAGCACATGTGGATGAAAATTAATTCCTTTCTTTTGTGTTTAATTCAAAATGTGAAAATTTTAATTAACATCAAAAAAAATCATGCGATCCATCTTTTTTTAATTATTTTTGCTGTCCTTTGTCATCATGTATCTATTTTTCAAGTGTTTCGTCCCAATGTAATTGGATTTTGTGGTTGTAATTATTCTAATTTTTTTTTTGTAACTATAAAAATTATATCTTTTCGATTTATAATATTATATATTTGATTATTAAATTAACTTTTTTGTAACATTTTTTTAATGTTTATTACCGTTTCATTTAAATTTCTTTATTTTTTTCATAATCATGTTAACAAAAACCAAATCTATTTTAGAAAATATGTAAATTGAGTTTTTCTTTCTTGCACTTGGCCTCCATGAAAATTTTTTTCCATTTCGCGAATTCTTTTATATTTTTCAGTTTATTTACTTATAGCAATTTATATTTTCGAAAATATATATAAATTAGATGTTTTTTTGGCACTAATCCTCAAAAAATTATTTCGATTTCGGGAATCCTTAGTATTTCAAACTTATTCAATGGTGTTATTTAGTTGCTTTTTCTTTTTAAAAAATGATAACATTTTCGTTTTTTGTTGGATTTGAATGCATAAATAGTTTTATATATTATTTAATAAAATAAATTGTTTTTTCAATTTTTTTCGTTGTGTCTGGTTAAAATTGCAAATAATTATTATTTTTTAAAATATTGTTACCAGTAATAGGGTTTTATATTAAATCCTTTTCTATATCGAAAGCCCTTGCGTTTTCCTTGATACCATCATGTTTTTTTTTAATTAAATATTTTTTCCTAGCTCAAGAGCTTTGTTGTTGGCCCTATAAATGCGCGTCTGATCTTTGATTTGTAAGCTGATAGTCATAACTCAGCAGGTAATTTAAATTTTAAATATTAACCAATTTTGCAAAATAATTTTTATCTTGAATTTTTAACTAAATTGACTCCTTTATTTTTGGGTTTTGTAAATTTTTTTAAATTCTTGGTTTTCTTTGATTACAATTATTTTAAAGACAGACTTTTTTTAAATGATTTGATTTAGATTAAATTGTATCAAATATTTTGAAGAATTTCTACCTTGTCTTCAGCGTCGCATAACGCAGACAGAGGGAATCGGTTTGGTCGTTTTGTGCACGCAATTGTTAATCAATTAAGCTTGTTTACTAAATTATTTTTTCATATCCTCGTAAAATTTACGTGCGAAACTTTTTAAATTTTATCAGTAGTTTTTATACACAATTAGGTTTTTGAGTTTTCTTTATTTTATGCATAATTGCAGTTTAATTTTATTAATATATGTTTATTGATTATTTGGTTTTTATTTAAAATTACTTTTTAATACATTGAAGAATACAGAATTAAGAATTATTGCTTCAAATATTCTTGACTTAATTTTCCCATAGAAATAACAATTTTTGATGAATTAATAAAAAAATTTTAGTTTTATTAAATCTTTTATAATATTCACTATTACACTTTTTTTATAATTAAAATATTTTGATAAGTCGAACCCCTGGTTTCTTGGCCAATTTTTTTTTGGCATTTACAAGATAGAAAATGGGTGAATAAAAGCAGCAGCAATAATAAAATGGAGACTGTTTTTTTATTCAAGCAATTATTTTCTATTTTTTTTTTTTGTTAAGTGGCAATTGTATGAAAAAATTGCTAGCTTTCGAATTTTCCCAAAGAAATAGTTACTCAAAAAATGATAATTTATCAAATAATAAAATTGGCATTTAAGAAAAAAATTGTATTACTTATAGAAAGGGCTCTTTCCAAAAGCATTTAAAAACTGAGATTTATTTTCAAATTCTTCTCGAAATTTCATTTCCATCTGCATACATTAATGGAGAAATTTTCAATATATTTGCGAGGGCTGTTT
This sequence comes from Heterodera filipjevi, assembly GCA_039877585.1. Taxonomy (NCBI): domain Eukaryota; kingdom Metazoa; phylum Nematoda; class Chromadorea; order Rhabditida; family Heteroderidae; genus Heterodera; species Heterodera filipjevi. Next base: position 1,136,810 of record JBDPZO010000002.1, on the reverse strand, counting down.
CTCTATTTTGGTATCATTTTGTTTGAGTTTGCCAATATTGCCTTATTTTTTTCGTTTTTCTTATGTCAACTCCTTTCTTCCAATTCATAATGTTATGTAATTTACTCGATTTTCTTAGCAATTTCGGCATATTTTTTTCCCATTCAGTTTTGAAAATTTTCCTTTTTGTTGAAATTCATTTTTCATTGCAATGTATTCTGCACAACGTCTAATTTTGTCCATTATGAAAATTACGATTATAAATCAATTTATGGAATTCAAAGTTTTCTAAGAATTCCTACAAAAAGAATGTTTGAATATTATTATTAATAAATGAAAAAATATATTAATTTCTTTCACTATGATTTTTCTGCAGTTATTTATATTGCTTCTAGGTCATTTCTCTTCTCCATTTTTACTTTTGTAACACTTTTTGATTCCTTGATCAATTTTTTCAGCTTCCTTTTCCGACCATGCCAAAAAGGGACTTTCGCTCACTAATTTGCCAATAATTTTGTCTAGTTCAAAAACAAAAAATGACCACGCTAAAATGGTATAACACGACCAAACTTAATGAAAGCCAAAAATTTCATTTTAGAAAGTTTAGGCATGGCTAAAATTGTTGATATACAAACAAAAAAATATAGTTTAAACACCAAACCCGTGCAATTAATAATTGATAAAATGCAATTCAGTAATTTAATTAAAGTAATAAATAGGAAAAAATAAGACCTAAAAAAATATGAATCAAATCGAAAGCAATTAACGAAAAAATTTATCCACTGACACCAATTCCCAATTCCTCGTTAAAAATGGATTCCCGCACAGAGCCCTTGTGTTGCTGCACATGGTTGGTTGTTTACTCAAAAAGGACTATTTTTTTTATCCGCCATTTTAAAAATTCCCGCAAAAACCACATCATAACCTTTCTCATAATTAAACAATTAAAAAATCTTGCTATCATATGATTGCTCTTAACTTTCTCTATTAGTAGGTAAATTTCAAAAAAATATTAAGTAATAAATGTTTATGCCTGCAACTTTTTTTAAAACGTAATGGTTTTGTTTTGGAATTTAGCATGCTAATAGAAACAAGGAAGAGCTATCGGATCATACCAAAATTATTTAATTTGGGTTGCTTTTGAATCAAAGGAATGTCGCTAAAATGCGGATTTTACGAAACATCCTAGCTCCACGCAAAAAGGATAATTTTAAGAAAAAAAAAAACTTTTTTTTTTGGCACAACTGGTCTAGTGTAACAAAGGAGGGTTTTCAGGTGCCGTTTGGATTTCGGATGAACTTAATGGATGGGTATTAGCAATGCGCGGGTTTGAACCTTTCCCGAATATTGATTTTTTAAAATGTTTGGCACGGCTTACCTCATGATGATTGATCTTTACAATTGACTTTTTCTCACTCTTTTTGTTTGTCAATTCAATCCGAAGGAGTATTTTCGACGGATTTCCCATTTTATTCTTTTTTTTTTTTTATCTAAGGCCATACATTATTCTTGTTTGTGGTTAATAATTCATGAAAAAATGCGAAAAAAATTTTTCGTTTAATTTATTCCAAAAAGGGAATGGATAATTTTTTCGAAAAATTAAAAAAATTAGCTTCGGACGGATTAGAAAATGCTTGTTTTAGTTTTTCGTATATATATATGAGCGTTTTGGCTTTTTGAAAATTCCTTATCAAAAACACAATAAGCGAAAGCAATTGTACTTATCCTAAGAATAGGGTGTCCTTTTACCTGGAAAACCGGGCATTTGCCCAGTTTTGGGGTCCGCGCCCGGTTTTTGAAATTGCGGTTTTTTGCCCTATTGTTACTCAAAATTTTCTCAAAAAAACTCACAAAAACCGGGTCTTTTTGGTGAAAATTGTGTCTAAAATACGTCCGTTTTTTCAAAAATTTACGGGGCGCCTATCGGCACCACCTGTCCCCTTTTACTGTTTTTTTCGTTTTTTTGAATAAAATTTCTAAAATGAAGTTTTTTTTGATACATTGTGAATCAGGTTTTCTGTGTCTCAAAAACATCAGAACAGATGAGAGAAACAAAATGGGCATTCCTCTCTTGAAATCATTATTTCTATGCAAATCAATTCAAATTTTGCGTGTACGAATGCTCACAATTACTTTCTTCATTGCTAAATTGGCAAACAGGTGAAAAGTGGTGATAAAAATGCTGTTTAAATATTTTACGTTGTTTTACATTCTGCCCAGTTTTGAAAATTTTGCCGGTTTTTTAACTCGCGCGCGACCGGGTTTGGGTTTTTCAAGGACACACCCTGCCTAAGAACCAACTTTGAAGAACCAAAAAGATTAGTGTAAAGTAAATAAAAAAAAAATAATAAAAAGCTTAATTATTTAACATTATTTTCTTAAAGTAATTCTTACTAAATTCTTCCGCACTAAAATTTTTTCCTTAATAAATATCAATAATGATGGTTAAATAAAAAATTTTCTATTTAAAATAATTTTTTCATTAATCAAATCAAAATATAAATGATTTTTCGGGAATCCATCAAAAAGATAAACTTTTAATTTTGGGTTTAATTTTCGATTTAAATTCATTTCTAAGAGAGAAACTATGAATGAATCATGGTTTTGGGAGAGTGTTAAATAGTTGCCAAAAAAGCCCAAAAAAGTTGGGAAAGTGAGGGTTTAAAAATTTGGGAAATCCAATGTCTTTAGCACAATCATTCCAAAAAGCGAAAAAATTAAAGATAATGTTTTGAGAATTTTCCGTTCTTGGTTAACTTCAGAATTTAAAAGGTCAATTTTAGTTGTGTATTTTTGAATATTATACATTTTGCTTGAATTTCTGGGAAAAAGGCCAAAATAGATGCTAACCACCGTTTTAAAGGGTTTTAGATGCTAAAATTGCTCCAAAAATGTGCAGAGAAAATTAGTTTTTTTAGTTTGCTATTAGAGTGAGAAAGAAGAAAAAAATATAGAGAGAGAAGGAAAAAAGGAAAAAATGATGCAAATTTTTTCACCAAAAATGACGATATTTTTAAAAGCTTCTTAATAAAATTTGTAAAAGATATAAGCGCGGGTGGGCACCGCGAAGCGGTGCCTGGCCGCTCGTATTTCATTATTGAAATACGATAGAGGATTGTGACACAATGCCAAACTTAATATAGAAATTCGCGTGAATAAAATATTTTTGATTTCTCAATAATTTACTCTTATCATTAT
>JBDPZO010000002.1:1060745-1133608 GCA_039877585.1 Heterodera filipjevi | reverse complement strand
GGGGGGGGGTACCCCGCATACCCCCCCCCCCCCATGGGGCCGTCCCTGCTTTCCGCTAAGGGTTACTAAAAAAGCAAATCCGAAATTATAATTTTAAATACAATTGTCAAAATATAAATTAAACTGATTTTAAAAGCTCGAAAAATCTCACTCTCATTTTTGTAACACAAAAAATAAATTAGGTCAAATTCAAGGCACACAATCAATGAATCACTATGGATTAAAATTTTGTGGAGAAAAAGCTAATTTTCAGACGATACACCGCTTCCACAGAGAGGTGATGAGCCGTACGGAATCACGCGACACCAGCAGACATGGAGTGCACCGACAACATGATGTGCACGTTGTTTCCGGCAATACCATCATTTACACTGCTCCGTCATATGCCCACGTCCCACACTTAATGGCTGATTGTGTCGAACATCAATGAGGCATTGGCCCGTGTCGACAACGAACAACTTGAGCCCGTTGTGGTAGCCGGGTGGGCCCACTACCAATTGGTAATTTTATTAACTTAATTATTTTATAATCAGAAACTGGAATTAAAAAACCGATAATTCTTTCCGAAGAAAATTTTTCAAAAAAGTTACTCTTTCGCCCCGGGCCTGCCTCAAAGTCACGATCCGGGTCCCGGTTTTTCCAAAATCCCGGTTCTCTTACTACCGTACCCTCAAAATATGGTCGTCCGTCGTTTAACTTGTGCATTTGCATTCATTGCCATTTTGTGTTTCCTTTTTCATAGATTGTCCCTTCTTCCATTTTTTCACAAAATTTTGGTTTGTAGGTGTGGGTCCACCCGTACCACAACGGCAACGGACGGACGGCCAGGGTCTTGCTCAATGCGATTCTGAGGCGCTCCGGACTGCCATTGCTGGTGCTTCAGCCCGCAGCGAGGGCCAATTATGACCGATTTTTGGCGGCAGCGAACGATGGCGGCGACATCAGCAGATTCATCGCCTTCATTTACCTGCAAATTCAATCAATCGGTAATTTTCAAATTTTAAATATAATAATTCCAACGGCAATTGGAGAACACCAAAACTTTTCATGAACATGCGTAAAGAACCAATCAATCTTGTTTAATTAAAGAATGTATTCAATTTATAATTTGTCCAAAATTGTTCATAAAAATTTTCGATAAATTTATTTCCCCTTTGAAATTTTTATTTTTAGTTCATTTTTTTCATTAATTCTCCTTAGTTCATTAGTTTTTTGTAGGGTTGAGAGGTACCGGTACCGGTACCGGGTCTTCCCAGCCAAAAAGTACCGGCTAAAAAGTACCGGCACCGGTTTTTCCCAAAAGTACCGGCACCGCTCAACCCTAGTTTTTTGTTATATTATTTTAATTTCATTTTATTTGTTATGTCTATAAGCTTTTTTGAAAAGGAGAAACAGAGAGACAGTGAGAGAAAGATAGAGGGAGGGAGTAAGAAAGAGAGCGACAACGAAAGAGAGATACAAATAGAGAGAGAGAGAGAGAGAAGGTGAGAGAAGACAGAGAGATATAAAGAGAAAGAGAGAGAGAGAGGCAGAGAGAAAGACAGAGAGAGGGAGGTGAAGAGTGAGTTAGTAAGTGGAAAAAAGAATTAAAGCAAATAATTGAAGAAAAATTTGCCAAAACCAATTCACCAACAAATGAGAATCTATGGGCATGGAATAGCAGCAAAAGAAACAACATAAGAATACAGCTTATTATTTACGTATTTGATAATAAAAAATAAAATATTTTCTAAAAAAATAAACTTTTACGATTTAAAGTCAGGTCTGGCTCAAACATTATAAACCCATCAGTATTTTTCATCATTCAATGCTTCTTCATTTTTTTCTTTCATTCCCGTAACAATTGGAAATCGGTAGTCGGTTAACCCGGTACATTTTTACGATGCTAAACTCGTAATAAAAAAATATCTATGTAAACAAAACAAAAAATGCCAAATTTGGCCGCTTTTTGTATATTATATGTACAAATTTTATTATTTTTCTTCATAAAAAGGTATCCATAATAATAAAAGATCAATAAAATAAATTAGCTAGATTAATCCATGGATCGTTGTTTAAATAATAATATTAGATATTTTTTCTAAATTTACTTAAGCATTTTTCATGGAAATTTCCAATGCCCTTAAAGTAGAGCTCATTTATTTATAAGAAATTATAGCGCCATGAAAATTTTTTATCACTTCATCTGTTTCTGTTTTAGGTCCTGAAAGCCGAGTTCACCTGGGTCAACCACCTATCATAAGATAACTATAAATGAAAAAGTTTTTTTCTGTAACAAAAACGAAACCGAAATAGGAAGAATTCTCGCCCTTTCTCAAAAACTTTTTTTGTGTTTCATTTGTGATTAAGCAATGCAACAACAAACCTTTTTTTCTCATCAACAAATATGGTAACAATTGAATGAGTACAACAAATCTAAGTGCCATAAACAGATGTTTATTGTTCTCTTTTATATCACATCACAGAGCATGCAGAACATCCAGGCAGATCATTTATGAGCTGACCTTCTCTGTCTCGCCAGCCATCGTCGGTCAACTCTACTGCTTGGCCTTTTTTTGGGGTTTTGTAAACACATTGGCAATACTTGGTCTTTGTACAGTAACACATAAACGGGTCATACAATATCTTTGTTTGGCAAGCACCATTATTCTCTAATCTGTACTGCTTGCACCGTTGAGTGCACTGTGGTTCATAATCTGAGTTTAAAAATAAAAAGTTCAATTAATTTCTGATAAAATTTCGCAATTTTATTCAAAGCTCCTTTTTAAAGTTCCCGGATATAAAAAAAAGATGTGACGTTCTTTCCACCATGCGTCGTTTCCACCATTAAGCTAAGGAACGGGGTGAAGGGAAAATTATCCAATGTGCCGCACCTTTGCACGGGCAAACCGGCACCTACATTCTTCTCTATGTTTATTATTAATTTTGAAAAAAAAATCTTGGCCATAAATACGAAATGAATAATTCACGAGTTTTGGGACAATAACATACGATATAAAAAGTTTAATTGAATACATTGAGGAAGTACATATTCATCAACAGCAGTCGTCAATTGAAAAACAGCGGAGAACAGTAGAAACAGTGCCAAGATGAAGAAATTTGTGCACATTTTTTTCATAACCTCTTTAGAGGAAATACTTGCTTGAATAAATTATTTTTGGATTTTATGCGTTTTTATTATTATTATGCTAAGCATAAGATATGCACTTTCATTTATGACTAGAACATATGAAAAGACAGACAGATTTATATTATATTCATAGAAAAAGAATTTACAAATTTATTTTATATTCATTTGAAAAGCAGTTTTTTATTATGAAATAGTGTTACCTTTATATGCCATGAATAGAAAGACATCATTATTAGTATATTGCAACTTTTATATGCACTTTCATTTATGACTAGAACATATGAAAAGACAGACAGATTTATATTATATTCATAGAAAAAGAATTTTACAAATTTATTTTATATTCATTGAAAAGCATTTATTATCATGAAATAATGGCACTTTTATATGCCATGAATAGAAAGACATCATTATTAGTATATTGCCACTTTTATATGTACTTTCATTTATGACTAGAACATATGAAAAGACAGACAGATTTATATTATATTCATAGAAAAAGAAAAAGTTTAATTGAATACATTGAGGAAGTACATATTCATCAACAGCAGTCGTCAATTGAAAAACAGCGGAGAACAGTAGAAACAGTGCCAAGATGAAGAAATTTGTGCACATTTTTTTCATAACCTCTTTAGAGGAAATACTTGCTTGAATAAATTATTTTTGGATTTTATGCGTTTTTATTATTATTATGCTAAGCATAAGATATGCACTTTCATTTATGACTAGAACATATGAAAAGACAGACAGATTTATATTATATTCATAGAAAAAGAATTTTACAAATTTATTTTATATTCATTTGAAAAGCAGTTTTTTATTATGAAATAGTGTTACCTTTATATGCCATGAATAGAAAGACATCATTATTAGTATATTGCAACTTTTATATGCACTTTCATTTATGACTAGAACATATGAAAAGACAGACAGATTTATATTATATTCATAGAAAAAGAATTTTACAAATTTATTTTATATTCATTGAAAAGCATTTATTATCATGAAATAATGGCACTTTTATATGCCATGAATAGAAAGACATCATTATTAGTATATTGCCACTTTTATATGCACTTTCATTTATGACTAGAACATATGAAAAGACAGACAGATTTATATTATATTCATAGAAAAAGAATTTTACAAATTTATTTTATATTCATTTGAAAAGCAGTTTTTTATTATGAAATAGTGTTACCTTTATATGCCATGAATAGAAAGACATCATTATTAGTATATTGCCACTTTTATATGCACTTTCATTTATGACTAGAACATATGAAAACACAGACAGATTTATATTATATTCATAGAAAAAGAATTTTACAAATTTATTTTATATTCATTGAAAAGCATTTATTATCATGAAATAATGCCACTTTTATATGCCATGAATAGAAAGACATCATTATTAGTATATTGCCACTTTTATATGCACTTTCATTTATGACTAGAACATATGAAAAGACAGACAGATTTATATTATATTCATAGAAAAAGAATTTTACAAATTTATTTTATATTCATTGAAAAGCATTTATTATCATGAAATAATGCCACTTTATATGCCATGAATAGAAAGACATCATTATTAGTATATTGCCACTTTTATATGCACTTTCATTTATGACTAGAACATATGAAAAGACAGACAGATTTATATTATATTCATAGAAAAAGAATTTTACAAATTTATTTTATATTCATTGAAAAGCAGTTTATTATCATGAAATAGTGTACACTTTATATGCCATGAATAGAAAGACATCATTATTAGTATATTGCCACTTTTATATGCACTTTCATTTATGACTAGAACATATGAAAAGACAGACAGATTTATATTATATTCATAGAAAAAGAATTTTACAAATTTATTTTATATTCATTGAAAAGCATTTATTATCATGAAATAATGCCACTTTTATATGCCATGAATAGAAAGACATCATTATTAGTATATTGCCACTTTTATATGCACTTTCATTTATGACTAGAACATATGAAAAGACAGACAGATTTATATTATATTCATAGAAAAAGAATTTTACAAATTTATTTTATATTCATTGAAAAGCAGTTTTTTATTATGAAATAGTGTTACCTTTATATGCCATGAATAGAAAGACATCATTATTAGTATATTGCCACTTTTATATGCACTTTCATTTATGACTAGAACATATGAAAAGACAGACAGATTTATATTATATTCATAGAAAAAGAATTTTACAAATTTATTTTATATTCATTGAAAAGCATTTATTATCATGAAATAATGCCACTTTTATATGCCATGAATAGAAAGACATCATTATTAGTATATTGCCACTTTTATATGCACTTTCATTTATGACTAGAACATATGAAAAGACAGACAGATTTATATTATATTCATAGAAAAAAATTTTACAAATTTATTTTATATTCATTGAAAAGCAGTTTTTATTATGAAATAGTGTTACCTTATATGCCATGAATAGAAAGACATCATTATTAGTATATTGCCACTTTTATATGCACTTCATTTATGACTAGAACATATGAAAAGACAGACAGATTTATTATATTCATAGAAAAAGAATTTTACAATTTATTTTATATTCATTGAAAAGCATTTATTATCATGAAATAATGCCACTTTTATTTATGACTAGAAAATATGAAAAGACAGACAGATTTATATTATATTCATAGAAAAAGAATTTTACAATTTATTTTATATTCATTGAAAAGCATTTATTATCATGAAATAATGCCACTTTTATATGCCATGATAGAAAGACATCATTATTAGTATATTGCCACTTTTATATGCACTTTCATTTATGACTAGAACATATGAAAAGACAGACAGATTTATATTATATTCATAGAAAAAGAATTTTACAAATTTATTTTATATTCATTGAAAAGCATTTATTATCATGAAATAATGCCACTTTTATATGCCATGAATAGAAAGACATCATTATTAGTATATTGCCACTTTTATATGCACTTTCATTTATGACTAGAACATATGAAAAGACAGACAGATTTATATTATATTCATAGAAAAAGAATTTTACAAATTTATTTTATATTCATTTGAAAAGCAGTTTTTATTATGAAATAGTGTTACCTTTATATGCCATGAATAGAAAGACATCATTATTAGTATATTGCCACTTTTATATGCACTTTCATTTATGACTAGAACATATGAAAAGACAGACAGATTTATATTATATTCATAGAAAAAGAATTTTACAAATTTATTTTATATTCATTGAAAAGCATTTATTATCATGAAATAATGCCACTTTATATGCCATGAATAGAAAGACATCATTATTAGTATATTGCCACTTTTATATGCACTTTCATTTATGACTAGAACATATGAAAAGACAGACAGATTTATATTATATTCATAGAAAAAGAATTTTACAAATTTATTTTATATTCATTGAAAAGCAGTTTATTATCATGAAATAAGTGTACACTTTATATGCCATGAATAGAAAGACATCATTATTAGTATATTGCCACTTTTATATGCACTTTCATTTATGACTAGAACATATGAAAAGACAGACAGATTTATATTATATTCATAGAAAAAGAATTTTACAAATTTATTTTATATTCATTGAAAAGCATTTATTATCATGAAATAATGCCACTTTATATGCCATGAATAGAAAGACATCATTATTAGTATATTGCCACTTTTATATGCACTTTCATTTATGACTAGAACATATGAAAAGACAGACAGATTTATATTATATTCATAGAAAAAGAATTTTACAAATTTATTTTATATTCATTGAAAAGCAGTTTTTATTATGAAATAGTGTCCACTTTTATATGCCATGAATAGAAAGACATCATTATTAGTATATTGCCACTTTTATATGCACTTTCATTTATGACTAGAACATATGAAAAGACAGACAGATTTATATTATATTCATAGAAAAAGAATTTTACAAATTTATTTTATATTCATTGAAAAGCATTTATTATCATGAAATAATGCCACTTTTATATGCCATGAATAGAAAGACATCATTATTAGTATATTGCCACTTTTATATGCACTTTCATTTATGACTAGAACATATGAAAAGACAGACAGATTTATATTATATTCATAGAAAAAGAATTTTACAAATTTATTTTATATTCATTGAAAAGCAGTTTTTATTATGAAATAGTGTTACCTTTATATGCCATGAATAGAAAGACATCATTATTAGTATATTGCCACTTTTATATGCACTTTCATTTATGACTAGAACATATGAAAAGACAGACAGATTTATATTATATTCATAGAAAAAGAATTTTACAAATTTATTTTATATTCATTGAAAAGCAGTTTATTATCATGAAATAGTGTTACCTTTATATGCCATGAATAGAAAGACATCATTATTAGTATATTGCCACTTTTATATGCACTTTCATTTATGACTAGAACATATGAAAAGACAGACAGATTTATATTATATTCATAGAAAAAGAATTTTACAAATTTATTTTATATTCATTGAAAAGCATTTATTATCATGAAATAATGCCACTTTTATATGCCATGAATAGAAAGACATCATTATTAGTATATTGCCACTTTTATATGCACTTTCATTTATGACTAGAACATATGAAAAGACAGACAGATTTATATTATATTCATAGAAAAAGAATTTTACAAATTTATTTTATATTCATTGAAAAGCAGTTTTTATTATGAAATAGTGTTACCTTTATATGCCATGAATAGAAAGACATCATTATTAGTATATTGCCACTTTTATATGCACTTTCATTTATGACTAGAACATATGAAAACACAGACAGATTTATATTATATTCATAGAAAAAGAATTTTACAAATTTATTTTATATTCATTGAAAAGCATTTATTATCATGAATAATGCCACTTTTATATGCACTTTTATTTATGACTAGAAAATATGAAAAGACAGACAGATTTATATTATATTCATAGAAAAAGAATTTTACAAATTTATTTTATATTCATTGAAAAGCATTTATTATCATGAAATAATGCCACTTTTATATGCCATGAATAGAAAGACATCATTATTAGTATATTGCCACTTTTATATGCACTTTCATTTATGACTAGAACATATGAAAAGACAGACAGATTTATATTATATTCATAGAAAAAGAATTTTACAAATTTATTTTATATTCATTGAAAAGCAGTTTATTATCATGAAATAATGTCCACTTTATATGCCATGAATAGAAAGACATCATTATTAGTATATTGCCACTTTTATATGCACTTTCATTTATGACTAGAACATATGAAAAGACAGACAGATTTATATTATATTCATAGAAAAAGAATTTTACAAATTTATTTTATATTCATTGAAAAGCATTTATTATCATGAAATAATGCCACTTTTATATGCCATGAATAGAAAGACATCATTATTAGTATATTGCCACTTTTATATGCACTTTCATTTATGACTAGAACATATGAAAAGACAGACAGATTTATATTATATTCATAGAAAAAGAATTTTACAAATTTATTTTATATTCATTGAAAAGCATTTATTATCATGAAATAATGCCACTTTTATATGCCATGAATAGAAAGACATCATTATTAGTATATTGCCACTTTTATATGCACTTTCATTTATGACTAGAACATATGAAAAGACAGACAGATTTATATTATATTCATAGAAAAAGAATTTTACAAATTTATTTTATATTCATTTGAAAAGCAGTTTTTATTATGAAATAGTGTTACCTTTATATGCCATGAATAGAAAGACATCATTATTAGTATATTGCCACTTTTATATGCACTTTCATTTATGACTAGAACATATGAAAAGACAGACAGATTTATATTATATTCATAGAAAAAGAATTTTACAAATTTATTTTATATTCATTGAAAAGCATTTATTATCATGAAATAATGCCACTTTTATATGCCATGAATAGAAAGACATCATTATTAGTATATTGCCACTTTTATATGCACTTTCATTTATGACTAGAACATATGAAAAGACAGACAGATTTATATTATATTCATAGAAAAAGAATTTTACAAATTTATTTATATTCATTTGAAAAGCAGTTTTTTATTATGAAATAGTGTTACCTTTATATGCCATGAATAGAAAGACATCATTATTAGTATATTGCCACTTTTATATGCACTTTCATTTATGACTAGAACATATGAAAAGACAGACAGATTTATATTATATTCATAGAAAAAGAATTTTACAAATTTATTTTATATTCATTGAAAAGCATTTATTATCATGAAATAATGCCACTTTTATATGCCATGAATAGAAAGACATCATTATTAGTATATTGCCACTTTTATATGCACTTTCATTTATGACTAGAACATATGAAAAGACAGACAGATTTATATTATATTCATAGAAAAAGAATTTTACAAATTTATTTTATATTCATTGAAAAGCATTTATTATCATGAAATAATGCCACTTTTATATGCCATGAATAGAAAGACATCATTATTAGTATATTGCCACTTTTATATGCACTTTCATTTATGACTAGAACATATGAAAAGACAGACAGATTTATATTATATTCATAGAAAAAGAATTTTACAAATTTATTTTATATTCATTGAAAAGCATTTATTATCATGAAATAATGCCACTTTTATATGCCATGAATAGAAAGACATCATTATTAGTATATTGCCACTTTTATATGCACTTTCATTTATGACTAGAACATATGAAAAGACAGACAGATTTATATTATATTCATAGAAAAAGAATTTTACAAATTTATTTTATATTCATTGAAAAGCAGTTTATTATTATGAAATAATGTACCTTTATATGCCATGAATAGAAAGACATCATTATTAGTATATTGCCACTTTTATATGCACTTTCATTTATGACTAGAACATATGAAAAGACAGACAGATTTATATTATATTCATAGAAAAAGAATTTTACAAATTTATTTTATATTCATTGAAAAGCATTTATTATCATGAAATAATGCCACTTTTATATGCCATGAATAGAAAGACATCATTATTAGTATATTGCCACTTTTATATGCACTTTCATTTATGACTAGAACATATGAAAAGACAGACAGATTTATATTATATTCATAGAAAAAGAATTTTACAAATTTATTTTATATTCATTTGAAAAGCAGTTTTTTATTATGAAATAGTGTTACCTTTATATGCCATGAATAGAAAGACATCATTATTAGTATATTGCAACTTTTATATGCACTTTCATTTATGACTAGAACATATGAAAAGACAGACAGATTTATATTATATTCATAGAAAAAGAATTTTACAAATTTATTTTATATTCATTGAAAAGCATTTATTATCATGAAATAATGCCACTTTTATATGCACTTTTATTTATGACTAGAACATATGAAAAGACAGACAGATTTATATTATATTCATAGAAAAAGAATTTTACAAATTTATTTTATATTCATTGAAAAGCAGTTTATTATCATGAAATAATGCCACTTTATATGCCATGAATAGAAAGACATCATTATTAGTATATTGCCACTTTTATATGCACTTTCATTTATGACTAGAACATATGAAAACACAGACAGATTTATATTATATTCATAGAAAAAGAATTTTACAAATTTATTTTATATTCATTGAAAAGCATTTATTATCATGAAATAATGCCACTTTTATATGCCATGAATAGAAAGACATCATTATTAGTATATTGCCACTTTTATATGCACTTTCATTTATGACTAGAACATATGAAAAGACAGACAGATTTATATTATATTCATAGAAAAAGAATTTTACAAATTTATTTTATATTCATTGAAAAGCATTTATTATCATGAAATAATGCCACTTTTATATGCCATGAATAGAAAGACATCATTATTAGTATATTGCCACTTTTATATGCACTTTCATTTATGACTAGAACATATGAAAAGACAGACAGATTTATATTATATTCATAGAAAAAGAATTTTACAAATTTATTTTATATTCATTGAAAAGCATTTATTATCATGAAATAATGCCACTTTTATATGCCATGAATAGAAAGACATCATTATTAGTATATTGCCACTTTTATATGCACTTTCATTTATGACTAGAACATATGAAAAGACAGACAGATTTATATTATATTCATAGAAAAAGAATTTTACAAATTTATTTTATATTCATTTGAAAAGCAGTTTTTATTATGAAATAGTGTTACCTTTATATGCCATGAATAGAAAGACATCATTATTAGTATATTGCAACTTTTATATGCACTTTCATTTATGACTAGAACATATGAAAAGACAGACAGATTTATATTATATTCATAGAAAAAGAATTTTACAAATTTATTTTATATTCATTGAAAAGCAGTTTTTATTATGAAATAGTGTTACCTTTATATGCCATGAATAGAAAGACATCATTATTAGTATATTGCCACTTTTATATGCACTTTCATTTATGACTAGAACATATGAAAAGACAGACAGATTTATATTATATTCATAGAAAAAGAATTTTACAAATTTATTTTATATTCATTGAAAAGCATTTATTATCATGAAATAATGCCACTTTTATATGCCATGAATAGAAAGACATCATTATTAGTATATTGCCACTTTTATATGCACTTTCATTTATGACTAGAACATATGAAAAGACAGACAGATTTATATTATATTCATAGAAAAAGAATTTTACAAATTTATTTTATATTCATTGAAAAGCATTTATTATCATGAAATAATGCCACTTTTATATGCCATGAATAGAAAGACATCATTATTAGTATATTGCCACTTTTATATGCACTTTCATTTATGACTAGAACATATGAAAAGACAGACAGATTTATATTATATTCATAGAAAAAGAATTTTACAAATTTATTTTATATTCATTGAAAAGCATTTATTATCATGAAATAATGCCACTTTTATATGCCATGAATAGAAAGACATCATTATTAGTATATTGCCACTTTTATATGCACTTTCATTTATGACTAGAACATATGAAAAGACAGACAGATTTATATTATATTCATAGAAAAAGAATTTTACAAATTTATTTTATATTCATTGAAAAGCATTTATTATCATGAAATAATGCCACTTTTATATGCCATGAATAGAAAGACATCATTATTAGTATATTGCCACTTTTATATGCACTTTCATTTATGACTAGAACATATGAAAAGACAGACAGATTTATATTATATTCATAGAAAAAGAATTTTACAAATTTATTTTATATTCATTTGAAAAGCAGTTTTTATTATGAAATAGTGTTACCTTTATATGCCATGAATAGAAAGACATCATTATTAGTATATTGCCACTTTTATATGCACTTTCATTTATGACTAGAACATATGAAACACAGACAGATTTATATTATATTCATAGAAAAGAATTTTACAAATTTATTTTATACTCATTGAAAAGCATTTATTATCATGAAATAATGCCACTTTTATATGCCATGAATAGAAAGACATGATTATTAGTATATTGCCACTTTTATATGCACTTTCATTTATGACTAGAACATATGAAAAGACAGACAGATTTATAGTATATTCATAGAAAAAGAATTTTACAAATTTATTTTATATTCATTTGAAAAGCAGTTTAGACAGATTTATATTATATTCATAGAAAAAGAATTTTACAAATTTATTTTATATTCATTGAAAAGCATCTATTATCATGAACTAATGCCACTTTTATATGCCATGAATAGAAAGACATCATTATTAGTATATTGCCACTTTTATATGCACTTTCATTTATGACTAGAACATATGAAAAGACAGACAGATTTATATTATATTCATAGAAAAAGAATTTTACAAATTTATTTTATATTCATTTGAAAAGCAGTTTTTATTATGAAATAGTGTTACCTTTATATGCCATGAATAGAAAGACATCATTATTAGTATATTGCCACTTTTATATGCACTTTCATTTATGACTAGAACATATGAAAACACAGACAGATTTATATTATATTCATAGAAAAAGAATTTTACAAATTTATTTTATATTCATTGAAAAGCATTTATTATCATGAAATAATGCCACTTTTATATGCACTTTTATTTATGACTAGAAAATATGAAAAGACAGACAGATTTATATTATATTCATAGAAAAAGAATTTTACAAATTTATTTTATATTCATTGAAAAGCATTTATTATCATGAAATAATGCCACTTTATATGCCATGAATAGAAAGACATCATTATTAGTATATTGCCACTTTTATATGCACTTTCATTTATGACTAGAACATATGAAAAGACAGACAGATTTATATTATATTCATAGAAAAAGAATTTTACAAATTTATTTTATATTCATTGAAAAGCATTTATTATCATGAAATAATGCTACTTTTATATGCACTTTTATTTATGACTAGAACAAATGAAAAGACAGACAGATTTATATTATATTCATAGAAAAAGAATTTTACAAATTTATTTTATATTCATTGAAAAGCATTTATTATCATGAAATAATGCCACTTTTATATGCCATGAATAGAAAGACATCATTATTAGTATATTGCCACTTTTATATGCACTTTCATTTATGACTAGAACATATGAAAAGACAGACAGATTTATATTATATTCATAGAAAAAGAATTTTACAAATTTATTTTATATTCATTTGAAAAGCAGTTTTAGACAGATTTATATTATATTCATAGAAAAAGAATTTTACAAATTTATTTTATATTCATTGAAAAGCATCTATTATCATGAACTAATGCCACTTTTATATGCCATGAATAGAAAGACATCATTATTAGTATATTGCCACTTTTATATGCACTTTCATTTATGACTAGAACATATGAAAAGACAGACAGATTTATATTATATTCATAGAAAAAGAATTTTACAAATTTATTTTATATTCATTTTAAAAGCAGTTTTTTATTATGAAATAGTGTTACCTTTATATGCCATGAATAGAAAGACATCATTATTAGTATATTGCCACTTTTATATGGATTTTCATTTATGACTAGAACATATGAAAACACAGACAGATTTATATTATATTCATAGAAAAAGAATTTTACAAATTTATTTTATATTCATTGAAAAGCATTTATTATCATGAAATAATGCCACTTTATATGCACTTTTATTTATGACTAGAACAAATGAAAAGACAGACAGATTTATATTATATTCATAGAAAAAGAATTTTACAAATTTATTTTATATTCATTTGAAAAGCAGTTTTAGACAGATTTATATTATATTCATAGAAAAAGAATTTTACAAATTTATTTTATATTCATTGAAAAGCATCTATTATCATGAACTAAGCCACTTTTATATGCCATGAATAGAAAGACATCATTATTAGTATATTGCCACTTTTATATGCACTTTCATTTATGACTAGAACATATGAAAAGACAGACAGATTTATATTATATTCATAGAAAAAGAATTTTACAAATTTATTTATATTCATTTGAAAAGCAGTTTTAGACAGATTTATATTATATTCATAGAAAAGAATTTTACAAATTTATTTTATATTCATTGAAAAGCATCTATTATCATGAACTAAGCCACTTTTATATGCCATGAATAGAAAGACATCATTATTAGTATATTGCCACTTTATATGCACTTTCATTTATGACTAGTACATATGAAAGACAGACAGATTTATATTATATTCATAGAAAAAGAATTTTACAAATTTATTTTATATTCATTTGAAAGCAGTTTTAGACAGATTTATATTATATTCATAGAAAAAGAATTTTACAAATTTATTTTATATTCATTGAAAAGCATTTATTATCATGAAATAATGCCACTTTTATATGCCATGAATAGAAAGACATCATTATTAGTATATTGCCACTTTTATATGCACTTTCATTTATGACTAGAACATATGAAAAGACAGACAGATTTATATTATATTCATAGAAAAAGAATTTTACAAATTTATTTTATATTCATTGAAAAGCAGTTTATTATCATGAAATAGTGTACCTTTATATGCCATGAATAGAAAGACATCATTATTAGTATATTGCCACTTTTATATGCACTTTCATTTATGACTAGAACATATGAAAAGACAGACAGATTTATATTATATTCATAGAAAAAGAATTTTACAAATTTATTTTATATTCATTTGAAAAGCAGTTTTTATTATGAAATAGTGTTACCTTTATATGCCATGAATAGAAAGACATCATTATTAGTATATTGCCACTTTTATATGCACTTTCATTTATGACTAGAACATATGAAAGACAGACAGATTTATATTATATTCATAGAAAAAGAATTTTACAAATTTATTTTATATTCATTTGAAAAGCAGTTTTAGACAGATTTATATTATATTCATAGAAAAAGAATTTTACAAATTTATTTTATATTCATTGAAAAGCATCTATTATCATGAACTAAGCCACTTTTATATGCCATGAATAGAAAGACATCATTATTAGTATATTGCCACTTTTATATGCACTTTCATTTATGACTAGTACATATGAAAAGACAGACAGATTTATATTATATTCATAGAAAAAGAATTTTACAAATTTATTTTATATTCATTTGAAAAGCAGTTTTAGACAGATTTATATTATATTCATAGAAAAAGAATTTTACAAATTTATTTTATATTCATTGAAAAGCATCTATTATCATGAACTAAGCCACTTTTATATGCCATGAATAGAAAGACATCATTATTAGTATATTGCCACTTTTATATGCACTTTCATTTATGACTAGAACATATGAAAAGACAGACAGATTTATATTATATTCATAGAAAAAGAATTTTACAAATTTATTTTATATTCATTTGAAAAGCAGTTTTTTATTATGAAATAGTGTTACCTTTATATGCCATGAATAGAAAGACATCATTATTAGTATATTGCCACTTTTATATGCACTTTCATTTATGACTAGAACATATGAAAAGACAGACAGATTTATATTATATTCATAGAAAAAGAATTTTACAAATTTATTTTATATTCATTTGAAAAGCAGTTTTTTATTATGAAATAGTGTTACCTTTATATGCCATGAATAGAAAGACATCATTATTAGTATATTGCCACTTTTATATGCACTTTCATTTATGACTAGAACATATGAAAAGACAGACAGATTTATATTATATTCATAGAAAAAGAATTTTACAAATTTATTTTATATTCATTTGAAAAGCAGTTTTAGACAGATTTATATTATATTCATAGAAAAAGAATTTTACAAATTTATTTTATATTCATTTGAAAAGCAGTTTTTATTATGAAATAGTGTTACCTTTATATGCCATGAATAGAAAGACATCATTATTAGTATATTGCCACTTTTATATGGACTTTCATTTATGACTAGAACATATGAAAACACAGACAGATTTATATTATATTCATAGAAAAAGAATTTTACAAATTTATTTTATATTCATTGAAAAGCATTTATTATCATGAAATAATGCCACTTTTATATGCACTTTTATTTATGACTAGAACAAATGAAAAGACAGACAGATTTATATTATATTCATAGAAAAAGAATTTTACAAATTTATTTTATATTCATTTGAAAAGCAGTTTTAGACAGATTTATATTATATTCATAGAAAAAGAATTTTACAAATTTATTTTATATTCATTGAAAAGCATCTATTATCATGAACTAAGCCACTTTTATATGCCATGAATAGAAAGACATCATTATTAGTATATTGCCACTTTTATATGCACTTTCATTTATGACTAGAACATATGAAAAGACAGACAGATTTATATTATATTCATAGAAAAAGAATTTTACAAATTTATTTTATATTCATTGAAAAGCATTTATTATCATGAAATAATGCCACTTTTATATGCCATGAATAGAAAGACATCATTATTAGTATATTGCCACTTTTATATGCACTTTCATTTATGACTAGAACATATGAAAAGACAGACAGATTTATATTATATTCATAGAAAAAGAATTTTACAAATTTATTTTATATTCATTGAAAAGCATTTATTATCATGAAATAATGCCACTTTTATATGCCATGAATAGAAAGACATCATTATTAGTATATTGCCACTTTTATATGCACTTTCATTTATGACTAGAACATATGAAAAGACAGACAGATTTATATTATATTCATAGAAAAAGAATTTTACAAATTTATTTTATATTCATTGAAAAGCAGTTTTTATTATGAAATAGTGTACCTTTATATGCCATGAATAGAAAGACATCATTATTAGTATATTGCCACTTTTATATGCACTTTCATTTATGACTAGAACATATGAAAAGACAGACAGATTTATATTATATTCATAGAAAAAGAATTTTACAAATTTATTTTATATTCATTTGAAAAGCAGTTTTTTATTATGAAATAGTGTTACCTTTATATGCCATGAATAGAAAGACATCATTATTAGTATATTGCCACTTTTATATGCACTTTCATTTATGACTAGAACATATGAAAAGACAGACAGATTTATATTATATTCATAGAAAAAGAATTTTACAAATTTATTTTATATTCATTTGAAAAGCAGTTTTAGACAGATTTATATTATATTCATAGAAAAAGAATTTTACAAATTTATTTTATATTCATTGAAAAGCATCTATTATCATGAACTAATGCCACTTTATATGCCATGAATAGAAAGACATCATTATTAGTATATTGCCACTTTTATATGCACTTTCATTTATGACTAGAACATATGAAAAGACAGACAGATTTATATTATATTCATAGAAAAAGAATTTTACAAATTTATTTTATATTCATTGAAAAGCAGTTTATTATCATGAAATAGTGCTACCTTTATATGCCATGAATAGAAAGACATCATTATTAGTATATTGCCACTTTTATATGCACTTTCATTTATGACTAGAACATATGAAAAGACAGACAGATTTATATTATATTCATAGAAAAAGAATTTTACAAATTTATTTTATATTCATTGAAAAGCATTTATTATCATGAAATAATGCCACTTTTATATGCCATGAATAGAAAGACATCATTATTAGTATATTGCCACTTTTATATGCACTTTCATTTATGACTAGAACATATGAAAAGACAGACAGATTTATATTATATTCATAGAAAAAGAATTTTACAAATTTATTTTATATTCATTGAAAAGCATTTATTATCATGAAATAATGCCACCTTTATATGCCATGAATAGAAAGACATCATTATTAGTATATTGCCACTTTTATATGCACTTTCATTTATGACTAGAACATATGAAAAGACAGACAGATTTATATTATATTCATAGAAAAAGAATTTTACAAATTTATTTTATATTCATTTGAAAAGCAGTTTTTTATTATGAAATAGTGTTACCTTTATATGCCATGAATAGAAAGACATCATTATTAGTATATTGCCACTTTTATATGCACTTTCATTTATGACTAGAACATATGAAAAGACAGACAGATTTATATTATATTCATAGAAAAAGAATTTTACAAATTTATTTTATATTCATTTGAAAAGCAGTTTTAGACAGATTTATATTATATTCATAGAAAAAGAATTTTACAAATTTATTTTATATTCATTGAAAAGCATCTATTATCATGAACTAATGCCACTTTTATATGCCATGAATAGAAAGACATCATTATTAGTATATTGCCACTTTATATGCACTTTCATTTATGACTAGAACATATGAAAAGACAGACAGATTTATATTATATTCATAGAAAAAGAATTTTACAAATTTATTTTATATTCATTTGAAAAGCAGTTTTTTATTATGAAATAGTGTTACCTTTATATGCCATGAATAGAAAGACATCATTATTAGTATATTGCCACTTTTATATGCACTTTCATTTATGACTAGAACATATGAAAACGACAGACAGATTTATATTATATTCATAGAAAAAGAATTTTACAAATTTATTTTATATTCATTGAAAAGCATTTATTATCATGAAATAATGCCACTTTTATATGCCATGAATAGAAAGACATCATTATTAGTATATTGCCACTTTTATATGCACTTTCATTTATGACTAGAACATATGAAAAGACAGACAGATTTATATTATATTCATAGAAAAAGAATTTTACAAATTTATTTTATATTCATTGAAAAGCATTTATTATCATGAAATAATGCCACTTTTATATGCCATGAATAGAAAGACATCATTATTAGTATATTGCCACTTTTATATGCACTTTCATTTATGACTAGAACATATGAAAAGACAGACAGATTTATATTATATTCATAGAAAAAGAATTTTACAAATTTATTTTATATTCATTTGAAAAGCAGTTTTTTATTATGAAATAGTGTTACCTTTATATGCCATGAATAGAAAGACATCATTATTAGTATATTGCCACTTTTATATGCACTTTCATTTATGACTAGAACATATGAAAACACAGACAGATTTATATTATATTCATAGAAAAAGAATTTTACAAATTTATTTTATATTCATTGAAAAGCATTTATTATCATGAAATAATGCCACTTTTATATGCACTTTTATTTATGACTAGAAAATATGAAAAGACAGACAGATTTATATTATATTCATAGAAAAAGAATTTTACAAATTTATTTTATATTCATTGAAAAGCAGTTTTTATTATGAAATAGTGTTACCTTTATATGCCATGACTAGAAAGACATCATTATTAGTATATTGCCACTTTTATATGCACTTTCATTTATGACTAGAACATATGAAAAGACAGACAGATTTATATTATATTCATAGAAAAAGAATTTTACAAATTTATTTTATATTCATTGAAAAGCATTTATTATCATGAAATAATGCCACTTTTATATGCCATGAATAGAAAGACATCATTATTAGTATATTGCCACTTTTATATGCACTTTCATTTATGACTAGAACATATGAAAAGACAGACAGATTTATATTATATTCATAGAAAAAGAATTTTACAAATTTATTTTATATTCATTGAAAAGCATTTATTATCATGAAATAATGCCACTTTTATATGCCATGAATAGAAAGACATCATTATTAGTATATTGCCACTTTTATATGCACTTTCATTTATGACTAGAACATATGAAAAGACAGACAGATTTATATTATATTCATAGAAAAAGAATTTTACAAATTTATTTTATATTCATTGAAAAGCATTTATTATCATGAAATAATGCCACTTTATATGCCATGAATAGAAAGACATCATTATTAGTATATTGCCACTTTTATATGCACTTTCATTTATGACTAGAACATATGAAAAGACAGACAGATTTATATTATATTCATAGAAAAAGAATTTTACAAATTTATTTTATATTCATTGAAAAGCAGTTTATTATCATGAAATAATGCCACTTTTATATGCCATGAATAGAAAGACATCATTATTAGTATATTGCCACTTTTATATGCACTTTCATTTATGACTAGAACATATGAAAAGACAGACAGATTTATATTATATTCATAGAAAAAGAATTTTACAAATTTATTTTATATTCATTGAAAAGCATTTATTATCATGAAATAATGCCACTTTTATATGCACTTTTATTTATGACTAGAACAATATGAAAAGACAGACAGATTTATATTATATTCATAGAAAAAGAATTTTACAAATTTATTTTATATTCATTGAAAAGCATTTATTATCATGAAATAATGCCACTTTTATATGCCATGAATAGAAAGACATCATTATTAGTATATTGCCACTTTTATATGCACTTTCATTTATGACTAGAACATATGAAAACACAGACAGATTTATATTATATTCATAGAAAAAGAATTTTACAAATTTATTTTATATTCATTGAAAAGCATTTATTATCATGAAATAATGCCACTTTTATATGCCATGAATAGAAAGACATCATTATTAGTATATTGCCACTTTTATATGCACTTTCATTTATGACTAGAACATATGAAAAGACAGACAGATTTATATTATATTCATAGAAAAAGAATTTTACAAATTTATTTTATATTCATTGAAAAGCAGTTTTTATTATGAAATAGTGTTACCTTTATATGCCATGAATAGAAAGACATCATTATTAGTATATTGCCACTTTTATATGCACTTTCATTTATGACTAGAACATATGAAAAACAGACAGATTTATATTATATTCATAGAAAAAGAATTTTACAAATTTATTTTATATTCATTGAAAAGCATTTATTATCATGAAATAATGCCACTTTTATATGCCATGAATAGAAAGACATCATTATTAGTATATTGCCACTTTTATATGCACTTTCATTTATGACTAGAACATATGAAAAGACAGACAGATTTATATTATATTCATAGAAAAAGAATTTTACAAATTTATTTTATATTCATTGAAAAGCATTTATTATCATGAAATAATGCACTTTTATATGCCATGAATAGAAAGACATCATTATTAGTATATTGCCACTTTTATATGCACTTTCATTTATGACTAGAACATATGAAAAGACAGACAGATTTATATTATATTCATAGAAAAAGAATTTTACAAATTTATTTTATATTCATTGAAAAGCAGTTTATTATCATGAAATAAGTGCCACTTTATATGCCATGAATAGAAAGACATCATTATTAGTATATTGCCACTTTTATATGCACTTTCATTTATGACTAGAACATATGAAAAGACAGACAGATTTATATTATATTCATAGAAAAAGAATTTTACAAATTTATTTTATATTCATTTGAAAAGCAGTTTTTATTATGAAATAGTGTTACCTTTATATGCCATGAATAGAAAGACATCATTATTAGTATATTGCCACTTTTATATGCACTTTCATTTATGACTAGAACATATGAAAAGACAGACAGATTTATATTATATTCATAGAAAAAGAATTTTACAAATTTATTTTATATTCATTGAAAAGCATTTATTATCATGAAATAATGCCACTTTTATATGCCATGAATAGAAAGACATCATTATTAGTATATTGCCACTTTTATATGCACTTTCATTTATGACTAGAACATATGAAAAGACAGACAGATTTATATTATATTCATAGAAAAAGAATTTTACAAATTTATTTTATATTCATTGAAAAGCAGTTTATTATCATGAAATAGTGCTACCTTTATATGCCATGAATAGAAAGACATCATTATTAGTATATTGCCACTTTTATATGCACTTTCATTTATGACTAGAACATATGAAAAGACAGACAGATTTATATTATATTCATAGAAAAAGAATTTTACAAATTTATTTTATATTCATTGAAAAGCATTTATTATCATGAAATAATGCCACTTTATATGCCATGAATAGAAAGACATCATTATTAGTATATTGCCACTTTTATATGACTAGAACATATGAAAAGACAGACAGATTTATATTATATTCATAGAAAAAGAATTTTACAAATTTATTTTATATTCATTTGAAAAGCAGTTTTTTATTATGAAATAGTGTTACCTTTATATGCCATGAATAGAAAGACATCATTATTAGTATATTGCCACTTTTATATGCACTTTCATTTATGACTAGAACATATGAAAAGACAGACAGATTTATATTATATTCATAGAAAAAGAATTTTACAAATTTATTTTATATTCATTTGAAAAGCAGTTTTTATTATGAAATAGTGTTACCTTTATATGCCATGAATAGAAAGACATCATTATTAGTATATTGCCACTTTTATATGCACTTTCATTTATGACTAGAACATATGAAAAGCACAGACAGATTTATATTATATTCATAGAAAAAGAATTTTACAAATTTATTTTATATTCATTGAAAAGCATTTATTATCATGAAATAATGCCACTTTTATATGCACTTTTATTTATGACTAGAAAATATGAAAAGACAGACAGATTTATATTATATTCATAGAAAAAGAATTTTACAAATTTATTTTATATTCATTGAAAAGCATTTATTATCATGAAATAATGCCACTTTTATATGCCATGAATAGAAAGACATCATTATTAGTATATTGCCACTTTTATATGCACTTTCATTTATGACTAGAACATATGAAAAGACAGACAGATTTATATTATATTCATAGAAAAAGAATTTTACAAATTTATTTTATATTCATTGAAAAGCATTTATTATCATGAAATAATGCCACTTTATATGCCATGAATAGAAAGACATCATTATTAGTATATTGCCACTTTTATATGCACTTTCATTTATGACTAGAACATATGAAAAGACAGACAGATTTATATTATATTCATAGAAAAAGAATTTTACAAATTTATTTTATATTCATTGAAAAGCATTTATTATCATGAAATAATGCCACTTTTATATGCCATGAATAGAAAGACATCATTATTAGTATATTGCCACTTTTATATGCACTTTCATTTATGACTAGAACATATGAAAACACAGACAGATTTATATTATATTCATAGAAAAAGAATTTTACAAATTTATTTTATATTCATTGAAAAGCATTTATTATCATGAAATAATGCCACTTTTATATGCCATGAATAGAAAGACATCATTATTAGTATATTGCCACTTTTATATGCACTTTCATTTATGACTAGAACATATGAAAAGACAGACAGATTTATATTATATTCATAGAAAAGAATTTTACAAATTTATTTTATATTCATTGAAAAGCAGTTTTTTATTATGAAATAGTGTTACCTTTATATGCCATGAATAGAAAGACATCATTATTAGTATATTGCACTTTTATATGCACTTTTCATTTATGACTAGAACATATGAAAAGACAGACAGATTTATATTATATTCATAGAAAAGAATTTTACAAATTTATTTTATATTCATTTGAAAAGCAGTTTTTTATTATGAAATAGTGTTACCTTTATATGCCATGACTAGAAAGACATCATTATTAGTATATTGCCACTTTTATATGCACTTTCATTTATGACTAGAACATATGAAAAGACAGACAGATTTATATTATATTCATAGAAAAAGAATTTTACAAATTTATTTTATATTCATTTGAAAAGCAGTTTTTTATTATGAAATAGTGTTACCTTTATATGCCATGAATAGAAAGACATCATTATTAGTATATTGCCACTTTTATATGCACTTTCATTTATGACTAGAACATATGAAAACACAGACAGATTTATATTATATTCATAGAAAAAGAATTTTACAAATTTATTTTATATTCATTGAAAGCATTTATTATCATGAAATAATGCCACTTTTATATGCACTTTTATTTATGACTAGAACAAATGAAAACACAGACAGATTTATATTATATTCATAGAAAAAGAATTTTACAAATTTATTTTATATTCATTGAAAAGCATTTATTATCATGAAATAATGCCACTTTTATATGCACTTTTATTTATGACTAGAACAAATGAAAAGACAGACAGATTTATATTATATTCATAGAAAAAGAATTTTACAAATTTATTTTATATTCATTTGAAAAGCAGTTTTTTATTATGAAATAGTGTTACCTTTATATGCCATGACTAGAAAGACATCATTATTAGTATATTGCCACTTTTATATGCACTTTCATTTATGACTAGAACATATGAAAAGACAGACAGATTTATATTATATTCATAGAAAAAGAATTTTACAAATTTATTTTATATTCATTTGAAAAGCAGTTTTTTATTATGAAATAGTGTACCTTTATATGCCATGAATAGAAAGACATCATTATTAGTATATTGCCACTTTTATATGCACTTTCATTTATGACTAGAACATATGAAAAGACAGACAGATTTATATTATATTCATAGAAAAAGAATTTTACAAATTTATTTTATATTCATTGAAAAGCATTTATTATCATGAAATAATGCCACTTTTATATGCCATGAATAGAAAGACATCATTATTAGTATATTGCCACTTTTATATGCACTTTCATTTATGACTAGAACATATGAAAAGACAGACAGATTTATATTATATTCATAGAAAAAGAATTTTACAAATTTATTTTATATTCATTTGAAAAGCAGTTTTTTATTATGAAATAGTGTTACCTTTATATGCCATGAATAGAAAGACATCATTATTAGTATATTGCCACTTTTATATGCACTTTCATTTATGACTAGAACATATGAAAAGACAGACAGATTTATATTATATTCATAGAAAAGAATTTTACAAATTTATTTTATATTCATTTGAAAAGCAGTTTTTTATTATGAAATAGTGTTACCTTTATATGCCATGAATAGAAAGACATCATTATTAGTATATTGCCACTTTTATATGCACTTTCATTTATGACTAGAACATATGAAAAGACAGACAGATTTATATTATATTCATAGAAAAAGAATTTTACAAATTTATTTTATATTCATTTGAAAAGCAGTTTTTTATTATGAAATAGTGTTACCTTTATATGCCATGAATAGAAAGACATCATTATTAGTATATTGCCACTTTTATATGCACTTTCATTTATGACTAGAACATATGAAAACACAGACAGATTTATATTATATTCATAGAAAAAGAATTTTACAAATTTATTTTATATTCATTGAAAAGCATTTATTATCATGAAATAATGCCACTTTTATATGCCATGAATAGAAAGACATCATTATTAGTATATTGCCACTTTTATATGCACTTTCATTTATGACTAGAACATATGAAAAGACAGACAGATTTATATTATATTCATAGAAAAAGAATTTTACAAATTTATTTTATATTCATTTGAAAAGCAGTTTTTTATTATGAAATAGTGTACCTTTATATGCCATGAATAGAAAGACATCATTATTAGTATATTGCCACTTTTATATGCACTTTCATTTATGACTAGAACATATGAAAAGACAGACAGATTTATATTATATTCATAGAAAAAGAATTTTACAAATTTTATTTTATATTCATTTGAAAAGCAGTTTTTTATTATGAAATAGTGTTACCTTTATATGCCATGAATAGAAAGACATCATTATTAGTATATTGCCACTTTTATATGCACTTTCATTTATGACTAGAACATATGAAAAGACAGACAGATTTATATTATATTCATAGAAAAAGAATTTTACAAATTTATTTTATATTCATTTGAAAAGCAGTTTTTTATTATGAAATAGTGTTACCTTTATATGCCATGAATAGAAAGACATCATTATTAGTATATTGCCACTTTTATATGCACTTTCATTTATGACTAGAACATATGAAAAACAGACAGATTTATATTATATTCATAGAAAAGAATTTTACAAATTTATTTTATATTCATTGAAAAGCATTTATTATCATGAAATAATGCCACTTTTATATGCCATGAATAGAAAGACATCATTATTAGTATATTGCCACTTTTATATGCACTTTCATTTATGACTAGAACATATGAAAAGACAGACAGATTTATATTATATTCATAGAAAAAGAATTTTACAAATTTATTTTATATTCATTTGAAAAGCAGTTTTTTATTATGAAATAGTGTACCTTTATATGCCATGAATAGAAAGACATCATTATTAGTATATTGCCACTTTTATATGCACTTTCATTTATGACTAGAACATATGAAAAGACAGACAGATTTATATTATATTCATAGAAAAAGAATTTTACAAATTTATTTTATATTCATTTGAAAAGCAGTTTTTTATTATGAAATAGTGTTACCTTTATATGCCATGAATAGAAAGACATCATTATTAGTATATTGCCACTTTTATATGCACTTTCATTTATGACTAGAACATATGAAAAGACAGACAGATTTATATTATATTCATAGAAAAAGAATTTTACAAATTTATTTTATATTCATTTGAAAAGCAGTTTTTTATTATGAAATAGTGTTACCTTTATATGCCATGAATAGAAAGACATCATTATTAGTATATTGCCACTTTTATATGCACTTTCATTTATGACTAGAACATATGAAAAGACAGACAGATTTATATTATATTCATAGAAAAAGAATTTTACAAATTTATTTTATATTCATTGAAAAGCAGTTTATTATTCATGAAATAGTGTACCTTTATATGCCATGAATAGAAAGACATCATTATTAGTATATTGCCACTTTTATATGCACTTTCATTTATGACTAGAACATATGAAAAGACAGACAGATTTATATTATATTCATAGAAAAAGAATTTTACAAATTTATTTTATATTCATTTGAAAAGCAGTTTTTTATTATGAAATAGTGTTACCTTTTATATGCCATGAATAGAAAGACATCATTATTAGTATATTGCCACTTTTATATGCACTTTCATTTATGACTAGAACATATGAAAAGACAGACAGATTTATATTATATTCATAGAAAAAGAATTTTACAAATTTATTTTATATTCATTTGAAAAGCATTTATTATCATGAAATAATGCCACTTTTATATGCCATGAATAGAAAGACATCATTATTAGTATATTGCCACTTTTATATGCACTTTCATTTATGACTAGAACATATGAAAAGACAGACAGATTTATATTATATTCATAGAAAAAGAATTTTACAAATTTATTTTATATTCATTTGAAAAGCAGTTTTTATTATGAAATAGTGTTACCTTTATATGCCATGAATAGAAAGACATCATTATTAGTATATTGCAACTTTTATATGCACTTTCATTTATGACTAGAACATATGAAAAGACAGACAGATTTATATTATCTTCATAGAAAAAGAATTTTACAAATTTATTTTATATTCATTTGAAAAGCAGTTTTTTATTATGAAATAGTGTTACCTTTATATGCCATGAATAGAAAGACATCATTATTAGTATATTGCCACTTTTATATGCACTTTCATTTATGACTAGAACATATGAAAAGACAGACAGATTTATATTATATTCATAGAAAAAGAATTTTACAAATTTATTTTATATTCATTGAAAAGCATTTATTATCATGAAATAATGCCACTTTTATATGCACTTTTATTTATGACTGAACATATGAAAACATAGACACTACATAGGGAGATTACTTCAATTATCGATTGATTTTGTGCTGCGGCCGCAGAGCCCCAACCCACCCACGGGGGAGGGGGGGGGGTGGGAGGAGGAGGGGGGGGGTGGGAGGAGGAGGGGGGGGGGAGGAGGGGATGTGTCGGACAAATCTTGTCCCGGGTGGAGATTTTCGCGCGAGATTTTGGGGTTCGGGATTTCCA
The DNA here is from genome assembly GCA_039877585.1 of Heterodera filipjevi. Classification (NCBI taxonomy): domain Eukaryota; kingdom Metazoa; phylum Nematoda; class Chromadorea; order Rhabditida; family Heteroderidae; genus Heterodera; species Heterodera filipjevi. The sequence continues at coordinate 1,105,073 of JBDPZO010000002.1, read as the reverse complement.
GGGGCGGGATTGTGATGACCAAGAATTCAGGTCTGGGGGGTTACGGGGGCGGGAGTTTTTGGGTGCGCGACTTGGGGGTTGGCTGACGTGTTGGCCGGGTTCGCGCGGGGCAAAATTCAAAAAACGTGGCGGTCGCTTGAACCCACAGATAGTTGCTGAACGAGACACGTTAGCCTTTCGGCCAACTGTCAATTGAAATAAAAAGGATAAATGTTGTATATGTGCTGTTAAATATAGAGGGAGTGTGGGGGGGGGGGGAAGGGGTCCGCCCTGGGGGGAGGGGTCCGCCGTGGGGGGAGGGGTCCGCCTTGGGAGAGGGGTCCGGGAGGGGGGAGGGGGAGGGGGTGCGCAAGTGTAGTGGCCGATGCGTCGGCCAATTCTTGTCCCGGGTGGAGTTTTTTGCGCGAGACTTGGGGATTCCTATTTTCAAAGGGCGCGATGGCGGTGGCCAAAAATTCAGACCTCTGGGGTTACGGGGGCAAGATTTTTGTGGTGCTCGACTTGGGGGTGGAGAGCCGAGGGTAGGGGTCGATATGTCGGACAATTCTTGTCCCGGGTTGAAATTTTTGCGCGAGACTTGGGGGTTCCTATTTTCAAAGGGCGCGATGGAGGTGGCCAAAAATTCAGACCTCTGGGGTTACGGGGGCAAGAGTTTTGTGGTGCGCGACTTGGGGGTGCGAGAGCCGAGGGTAGGGGTCGATGTGTCGGCCAATTCTTGTCCCGGGTTGAGATTTTTGCGCGAGACTTGGGGGTTCCTATTTTCAAAGGGCGCGATGGAGGTGGCCAAAAATTCAGACCTCTGGGGTTACGGGGGCAAGAGTTTTGTGGTGCGCGACTTGGGGGTGCGAGAGCCGAGGGTAGGGGTCGATGTGTCGGACAAGTCATGTCCAGGGTGGAGATTTCGCGCGAGATTTGGAGGTTCGTAATTTCGCAGGGCGTGATTGAGGTGGCCAAAAATTCAAACCTATGGGATTATGGAGACGCGATTTTTTTGGTGCGCAATGTAGGGGGGGGCAGCATTCTGCCGCTTTTGTGGGGATGGTCAGAGGGGCTGGCACCACCAGTCACAGGGTGCTATCATCATCCGTCAACATTGTGCAGCGGTCGATCCGCCCCCCCCCCCTTCGCTCGTTGTGCTGCGGTCGACGCCCCTCCCCCCCCCCCCGCCCCTTCTGCCTCGGCGACAAAAGATTTTATCATCATTCACACCGAAGTCAACTGCATCGATTTCCCCATTCATTCTTTTCATTTATTTATTTTTGTTCACTTTTGCATTTTTTCTCCCTCTTTTCGTTCCTCCCAATATTATTTTTAAGCCTTATTTTTATTTATATTATAATATTAAAAAAATAAATTATTTTAATTATATTGTATTAATTATTAATTACTAACAAAGAAAAGAAAAGCAAAGAAAAAAACGAAAAGCAAAGAAAAGGTAAAACAAAGAAAAGAAATGAACCAAGTTAAGCTAATAAAGATAAAGCCCCACGAAAAGCAAAGAAAAGAAAGCAAAAAGCCCAACGAAAAGCAAAGAAAAGAAATTAAAAATAAAGAATGGAAAGCAAAGCAAAGAAAAGAAATAAAAATAAAGAAATGAACAAGTTAAGCTAATAAGATAAAGCCCAACGAAAAGCAAAAAAAAAAAAAGGTGACCAAAGTGAAAAGAAAAGCAAAGAAATAAATGAACAATAAAGAATTGAAAGCAAAGAAAAAGAAATGAACAATAAAGAATGGGAAGCAAAGAAAAGAAATGAAAAATAAAGAAATGAACCAAGTTAAGCTAATAAAGATAAAGCCCAACGAAAAGCAAATAAAAGGTGAACAAAGAGAAAAGAAAAGCAAAGAAAAAAAATGTACAATAAAGAATGTAAAGCAAAGAAAAGAAATGAACAACAAAGAATTGGAAACCAAAGTTAAGCCAATATAGATAAAGCTCAAGCCAATAAAAAGAAAAACAGATTTTGTTTAGTTAATAAAGAAAAGTGAAAGATAAAAAGCCGAGACGAACACAGTATTAAAGTCAATCTAACAACAAAAAAAACGCAAAAAGGAATAGAAAGAAATTTAAACAACAAAAAAAAGTCGCTAATACGTAAAAGCAAAAAAAAAAAACCCATTCATTGAAAAAAGTGATTTTGTACATTTGTTGAATTTAAAGGCGTGTCACCCATCATTCTGTCGCCAATTTACTTTTTTTTTATGTCTACCCCCCCCCCCATTATATGCCATATTCGCATAATCTATGTTGCGGTACATTACCAAACCGTAACCATTTCGCTTACAGCATGTGCGTCTCGCGTCCGCTTCCCAGACCTAGCAGCATGTACTTAATCATGCATTGCCATATGTGCGGGCCGCGTGCCCAAACATGATTAAATGCGCACGTTATGAACGTCATGCGATTCCATGCGTGTGTGTGTCCCACGTCCGCATGCCAGACACCCATTGTATGCTTCCATGCATAAAAAGACGAATATGCATGCGCTTATTCACGTATTTCCATGCGTACGTACCGCGTGTCAAAAAATTATTCAGCGCCACATATACGAACGTTATGCGAATCCATGCGGGCGTGACCCGCGTCCGCTTCCCAGACATGCAAGACACGCCCCCATGCGTACATTATGGGCCATAAGTCATGCGTGTCCATGACACGTCTCCATGCTCCTGTTTTGTTGCAATATTTTTTTCTGCTTACTAATTTTTTTAGCCAAAAGAATTATTATTATGGCTAATCAACAAAATGCGTTTTTCCAAGTGTCACCTCCACCGTTTGGCCAGGTCTTGTCTTTTCATTTCAAAATTTAAGGTGTATTTTGGTGTTCTTAGATTGGCCAACTCATTCAACCAATTTTGTTGAATGCGGCACAACAACAACCAACTCCGCTCTGTGCCGACGGAACGCACAGCTTCGGGTTTCTCAATGCTTGCGTTGCCGAAATCGGACAAGCCCTCCCGTAAGCTATTTATTTTCAATTAACTTAGGTAATAAATATTCAAATTTCAGACCATTGTGCCTGACCGTCGTGTCGGTGGACCACCGTGCCGAGCAGCAGACGGCATCAGGCCCGCTTGCCGTAACCAACCTGATCTTGCGGACGGGCGACGGCCATCGTGTTGAAGCCTGTGGTTGGCAGTTGCACGCAGGAGTGCTGGCGTCGCTTACGGTCGGCACTGCCTACTGGTTCATCAACTGCGTCGCGCGGGCCCCATACCAGCGCCTGGGTTGTTGGTTCCGCATTGGTGTTGGCGGGCCCAAAGCGCTGGTGCTGCCGAACACTGGTTCCGAGGTAAGTTTTTTTTTTTGAATATTAAAAATAATAAAAAATAATATTTGTTAATTTTAAGGCGGGTCCGACTGCTCCACCAGCTGTGGCAGTTCAGATCGGGGCCGGACGTGTTGCGCAGCGTGTGCCGACCGAACCGTCTGTGCCAGCGGTCACCGTTGAAGACGATGACGAGGAAATACAATTGGACCAAAACAATAATGTGAGTAATTGCCCTGATTTGCATATTGTGAGACATGCTTTTTGAATAAAATTTTTGTTTGTCTTTGTTTGGGCGTAGCAAAAGTTTAAAAAATTTAAGGCGGTGCGTCCAATTGAAGAGCTTTGCGTTATTGAGCGCACTTCTGTTATGAGGAACGTGCCGCGCAATACGAGGGGTGAGGTCTGCGAGGTGCGCTTCATGCCACTGGAGGACGCTGAGCGGCCGGACCTTCTCATGGAGGCGCTCGTTCAACACTTGCTGGACCGCGTGCTCGAGGGTCATCCGCGTCCTTCGCTTGTTGGCCTCCAACTGCATCCACCGGGCTTCGACCGACCGTACGTCATTCGACTCAGACCACCAGAGCAGAATAACGCGGCAGCACTTGCGGCAGCAATAGAGCGATTGAACGAGCAGTCGGCGGCGGGAATCGACCTGCTTGCGGGGACGACGACCACAAAAGTCTTGGCGGTGTGGCCACTTGACTCCGTGCGCGCTGACCCACAGAGGGGCGGTGAGTAATTAACAGTTTGAAAACCGCTAAATGCCTCTTTATAATGCAGGTGCTTGTGACCTCGATCAGGAGCACCACGTCACTCACAACGTGCTGTCTCTGGTCCGTGTCCAAAACCCCGGCGACCGCCTCTGCCTTGCGCGCGCCGTCCTTCTGGGGCTGCGCGACCGTGAGACGAGAATGGCTGGTGGTGGAGGCCGCGACGCCTTCTACGCATATGCCCGACGCCAACAACAACATGGCCCAGAAGCGCAAGACCTGTTGAGGCGTGCCGACATTGCCATCGACAAGAACATGTACACGCTGGAGGACGTTGAGCTGCTCCAGCAATGGCTCAACAACACCAATGGTGTGGGCGCGATTCGTCTGGTCGTCTTTGAAAAGGAGCAGGAGCACCGTATTGTGTTCAAAGGAATGGGGTGAGCTTCATTTTTTCTTGTTTGGGGTTGATGGCAAAAAAAAAATCATAGAAGTGCGGCACGCTTCAATTTGTGCCTCGTGCTGGAACGCGGCCACTTCAACTACATTGGACGAATTGAACAACTGTTCAAAATGCCCAATTACTGCATCGACTGTGAACGGAGGGCAGATGCACGTTACCATTTCGCGGGGTGCAAAGTGGTGTGTCGCCTTTGTTTGCGCTTTGGACCGGGATATCCATGCAGAACTGAAGTGGTAATTGTGTTTCTCCGTAGCATTTAAAAGTATTGAATTTAAGCTCCCAAATGGTATGAGCAGTGCTCGCCGATGTGATGTGTGCCGATTCATATTTGCGAACAACAACTGCTATGCTTCCCATTTGACCAATGCGGCGCCTGACCCTATGGACGGGCGGGGCCAGCGACAACGTCTGCCAATCTGTCAGTGGAGGAGAGTGTGCCGTGTGTGCGAACGCGTCGCCTACTTGGGTAAACATCAATGCCCTGTAGCTGAGCCTGCAGCGGGTGTCAATTGTCGTCGTTGCGGAGGACCACACAGCCCGGATCAGCCCTGCTTCATCCAGCCAATTTGTGGAGGGGAAGTTCAACGTGCGCTGACCCTGTCAACTGATGACAACGGTGATTCCGACGATGATGATGATGAAGACGACAGCGATGGTGACGAATTGCCTCTTCGTCTGTGCTTCTTCGACGCCGAGACTTCACAGGACAGGCCACTACCACTGAACAACCACCAAGTGGCCCAGAAGCATGTGCCGCTGCTCATCGTGGCTGAGGTCATCTGTGCGCCATGTCTCCAGGCGGGCATCAGCGTCAACGATGGCTTCGGGAGAAGAGCGCCCAATTGTGTGTGTCTGGCGAAAACGGTGCGGGGACAACTGATGCGCCAATGGTCGTCGCCACCATTTACCAATGCACCCGACGACAACACCCCACTCCCGGCCGGAGTGCCAACATTCAACCAGCGGCGGTTCTTCTTCCACTCATTTGACAACGAAGCGCCTGACCCAGTGGATCAATTTTTGGACTTTCTGATACATCACGGTCCAAAAAAGGCACACACGGTGTGCATCGCGCACAACGGCGGCAAATACGACTTTCATCTCGTATTAGAGGCACTCCATCGCCGAAACCTCCCGCCAAAACAACTGTGCACCACAGGGCTGAAGATCTACTCAATGCGTTTGGGCGGCTTCAACCAACGACGGATAACATTCAAAGACTCAGTCAACTACTTCTTCTGTGAGCTGGACGCGTTGGTGAAGAGCTTCGACCTGCCTGCCCATCTGGCCACGGTCAAGCCCTTCTTTCCGTACCTCTTCATTCAGCGACAACATCTGTTGCAGCGTCTCAATGGCCTTCCGGCGGTTGAATTTTATGCACCAGACACAATGAAGACGGAGAAGCGCGCCAAGTTCGTGCAGTGGCACGCTGACAACACAAATGGCGCTTGCTTCCAACTACGTGAGCAGCTCATCATGTACTGCGTCAACGACGTGGCCATTTTGAGGGAATCCGTCATCCGATTCCGACAGCTCATCGCAGACAACACCCAGGGACTCGACCCCTTCCTTTGTGCGTCGACAGCCGCCGGTCTTGCGCTGGCCACAATGCGCCGCTGCTTCCTGCCCCCCAATCGGCTTGTCCACTCTCCTGAGGGTGGCTATCTGCGCGGACGACGGGCTTCAGCGGAATCGCAGCGTTACATCCGCTTCTTCGAGCTGGAGAACCCAGGCGCCCAAGTGCAGTGCGCGAGCTGGTCGGTGGGAGAGGCGCACATCGAGGACACTGGCTACCGTGTGGACGGCCTTTGGCGTCGTGAGCCTCCGCTTCGCCCCCTGGCCATCGAGTGGCTCGGGTGCTACTATCACGGTAAAAATATTTTATAATTAAAAATATCAATATTAATAATTAGGTTGCCCCGAGTGTTTTCCCGACCGCCAGCAGCGTTTGGCGGCCGGTCGAACGGCGGAAGACCTGTTTGAGAGGACTGAGCGGCGCCTCTACGAGCTGGAGCATGAGCACGGCTGCCAAATCCACAAGGTGTGGGCGTGCCAGTGGAAGGAGCGACTGCGCCACGACTGGGAGCTCAAGCGGCGCTATGAGGCGGTGTTCGTCCCGTGCCCGCTGGATCCGCGCAACGACGCACTGAGGGGTGGGCGCACCGAGCCGTTCAAGCTCCACCACGTGTGCAGCGACGACGAAGAGATCCTGTGCATCGACATTGTCAGCCTGTACCCGTACGTCATGGTTTGTCCTTTTTATCATTTGCTTATTGAATTTAAAAAATTTAGAAAGTCAACCCATTCCCCGTCGGCAACCCACGTGTGCTGACGCGCGAAGTCCTGCTTGTTCCGCCGACCGCTCCGCTTCCTTGGACTACGCCGGAAAACAACAGCTTCAGAGGGCTTCTGTTGGTCAGAGTGCTGCCGCCACGTGTGGTGCGTGTGCCCCTTCTTGGATACCGGACCAAAGATGGGCGTTTCACTTTTCCATTGTGTGCCCACTGCGCCGAACGAAGACAGCAAAGACCGTGCCGTCACGGTGACGACAGGCGCTCGTGGGTCAGCGCCTACACCCACGTGGAGCTGAACAAGGCGCTGCAGTTGGGCTACGTGGTCACTGACCTATTTGAGGTTTTTTTTTTCCTTTTGCAACTTTTTTTTCATCCTAATTGAATAGGTCTGGGACTACACCGAGTGGGACGGCACATTGTTCAGCAGCTACGTCAACACGTTTGTTGGGCTGAAGGTCCAAGCGAGCGGATGGCCGGACGGGTGCGACAGCGATGATCAGCGCCAGGCCTTTCTGGAGGACTTTGAGCGAACGGAGGGCATCCAGCTGGACGCCACAAAGATGGAGGCGAACCCGGGACTTCGCCTCATCGCCAAGACCTTGGCCAACTCTTTATGGTATTTTTTTGTGTATTATTTAAATTTAGTAACAAAAATTTTGCAGGGGAAAGCTGGCGCAGCGCGTGGGCCACACGGAGATTCGCTACACGCGGACCCCGGCGGAATTCCATGAGCTCCTGGGCGACCCAACGCTGGACAAACTGGATTTTGTCCACGTGTCGGATCACATGGACCGCTGTGTTGTGCGAAAGCGTCCCGAGTTTGCCAGAGCTCCGCCGACCAACTGTCTTCCGGTCGCTGCATTCGTCACGTCATATGCCCGCCTCCACTTGTACTGCTACATGGAGCAGGTGCTGGCAATCAATGGAGCGGAGCTGCTTTATTGCGGTAAACAATTTTTTTTTATATTTTCTCATGAAAATAAATTTAGATACCGACTCCATCTACTACGTCAAGAAGATGGGCGGCCCGTGCGTAGCGGAGGGCGAAGCGCTTGGCCAAATGAAGCGGGAGCATGCCGACCGCCGCATCGTCGAGTTTGTTGCTGGTGGGCCGAAAAACTACGGCATTCGACACACAGAACGCGACGGCACTGACGAGCGGGCCAGCCTCAAAATACGCAGCTTCCGTCTGTCATATGCCGCGCAGCAGCTGCTCAACTTTGCGGCGATGAAGGAGCTGGCACTGGCCACCTACAACCTTGACGGACCAATGTGAGCCTTTTATTTTTTTAAAATATTTTTGTAATGAAATAAATTCAGTGACGATGCGCTCGACGCTGACGACTTGTACGTGTACGGCGGAGGAGCACATCGGGCCATCCGGGTGGCCTTCCCGCAAATTGGGCGCAACGTGTACGCCGACCTGTTCACACACGAGGCGCACAAGGACTACCGGCCCTTCTACGTCAAGGGACGTGTACGCCCTGGGATGCAAACGAGGCCCTTTGGCTACGTGGAGGACGCGCCGCAAAACGACGTTCAGCCCGCGACAGCGCCACAGCGACGAAAAAGAAATTTGGTGGACCCAGACCCAACCCAGCCTGGCCATTCTGGGTGGTTTTGATGTTGTTTTGGTTTTAATTTAAAATTTTGTGTTTCCATATTATTTTTTTTAAGTTTAATAAAAAATGTCATTTTATGAGTGGAAGTGGGGCGGGGGAGGAGGGTGGCGGGGGGGGGGGCACACAGATTCATTGATTTTTATTCAATTCAACGATAATTGGGCGGTACAATATTTGACAAATAATTAAATGAATTTTGTAATAGTTCAACCGAATGGCGGGGGGGGGGGGGTCACACAGATTCATTGACTTTTATTCATTCAACGATAATTAGGCGGTACAATTTTCGACAAATGATTAAATGAATTTTGTAATAGTTCAACCGAATTGACCCCAGTCACAATGACTTTCCCCGAAATGTAAATTAGGCACGTGGCACCATTAAACAGTTTGCATCTTAGGGCTGGGAAAATGCTTGGGTCGTAAATGCCACCCAGGGTGTTTTGGAGTCGTTCCACCCGTATTCGTTGCGGAAACGTTTGTACCCCAACAATGTTGACCACCCGCAGTTGTTGTATGCAAAGTGCGACGAGCTGGGTGTGCTGAATGCGCCGTAATATTCGCCTTGCCACCTTCAGTGCTAAATTTGGGTGGGGGACACCGGTGAGGACCACACGCGCTGAGTGAAAAATCAAGGCCGCCACAGTTTTTGCGGATGAACGGATGCGCATGACAATTGCATGGAAGCGGCGGGGGTTGTACTCGGTGTTTACGCCTTGTCGTGCAATTGCCAAAAATTCGTCACGTGTAAAGGGCACTTCTTTTATTTTAAAAACAACAGTACAATTAGAAATTGAAAACATCTAAATAATAGTAAGAATTTCAAGCGGAAAAAATGTTTTGTGATCGCCGCCTCCAAATTCGACAACACATGGCAGGTTGGGATGATGCAAGCGGATGCCATGTTTTATGTAGTAGTGCATGCGCACCTAATATTCAAAAGTGTGTCAATAAATTATTCTAAAAAACGGTACCGTGATGCCCAGATAGCCTCGGTAGGCCGGGGCAGAGTGGGCGTCAAGAATGGATAGGTCGTTGCAGCGCACTGGGAAATTACGAACGGAAGGGCGCAGGTGGGCGGTGCGCAACTGAGCGGAGCGCAGATGCTCTACAATGACACGGCGCTTCTCCAAATTTCTGAACAGCACGTGCAGCTCATGGGCGCTGCAGTTGAACCGTTTGCAGAGATGATCGACGAGCGGAATTGGGTTCCGGCGCACTGCGCAAACACAGCTCTTTGGAGTACCTAAATGAGCCATTTGAGTTGTCTAAATAACAAAAATAAACTTGTTCTTGGCTGCTCCTCAGCAATAGGGGTAAGCGGCTCCCGCTTCTCCACTTCGTCAATGAGGCTAATCCAACTGGGTTCCTCTTCCTCCTCATCCTCCTGGTCTTTCTTTGGCGGCTCTTTGTTCTCCTTGTTGCGGTCTTGCTGGTCCATCTCGGGATATGCGTTATTAATCCAGTCGGTAGCAAGAATTAAATCCATTTTTTAATCTGTAAATAAAAAATAAAATTATATATAAATGATAAAAAACGCGTAATAACAAATTTAAAAAAAAATGGACGCCTTTCAAAGCTTTGATCACGTGGACTTGCAATTTCGTCATCCATTCACAATGATTGTGTCTGGGAGCACAGGCAGTGGGAAGTCAGAGTGGATAATGCGTCTTCTAAGCAATTTGAATATAATGATCTCTACCCCAATTGAGCGCGTTATTTATGGCTATGGAGAATTGAACACAAATGTTTTGAATTTACAGCGCGCTGGCAAAATTGGCAATGTGCCAGTCACTGTTCACAGCGGGGTTCCATCTGCGGAACAGGTGCGCGATTGCGCCAAAAAAGAAAAAACCTTGCTAATATTGGATGATTTGGTGGTGGGGATGAGTCAGCAGTATTTGGACGCGCTCTTCACACGTGGCTCACATAATTGGGGTGTGAGCGTAATTTTGGTCACACAACACCTGTTCAGCAAAGAGTTGCGCGTCGCGCGCACAAACTCACATTATTTGCTGTTGATGCGAAACCCAGCAGGCGCTCTTCAAATCCGCACAATCGCCACCCATCTCTTCCCGTCAAGGACCGCCCACTTTATGGAAGCCTATCGGGACGCATGCGCCAAAAATTTTGGCTACCTCTTGGTGGACATGCACCCGGAGAGCCCGGAAACAATTCGGCTCAGAACTCATATATATGATCAAAATCAAACTGCTTATGTACCAAAATGAGGGTATCACCGTTAATTTCAAAAAATACCCCCTTTTTGCAGAACATGCGAAATGCCAAACAGGCCAAAAGGGTTATTCGCGAGGCGTCCGATGAACAACTTTTGTGCCTGGTCGAAATTTGTCTCAACATTCTAAAGGGTCGTGTCCCATTGCGGCCCCTTTATTTGAAAAGGCTCAAAACTCATACTCAGGTGCTTCGACGACTTGCCCACAAAAGATGTTCGCGCTCGGCCAAAAAGGTTTTGCTTCAATACGGAGACGGTCTCCCGGCTCTAGTAGGACTCGTGGCTTCAATTACGCTTCCGTTTATTGCGGACGCATTGAAAAATTATAAATAGCTCAAAATTGCGCCGACAAACAAAAAGAAATGTTGCATACAAAGCGCTATTTGCTTGTCCCTGAAGAGATTTATCAGAGCCTGGCAGCAGCACCGCTGCCGCTTGATGGAACACCCATTGGGTTGGTTCGCAACCGAATTAAGCAGATAAAAAATAATGGAGCCATAAATGAGGAGGAAAGGGCTGTTCAATATGAACAGGAATTTAAACGCCTCAACAAGCTCACAAGGGACGAGGAAGAACGCCCAGTGGGAGTGAAACTAGAAAATATACAGGATGTTGTTCAATCTATGCCAAGACCGATGAACATAAAACGACCCATTATTGTGGGCCCGCGTCGTCAATTAAAAGTTAGGCGTGCGCAAAAAGAAAATGAAGAAACATGGGAAGACGCAAATGCTCTTCCATCGAGCTCAAATAAACCACGTCCCATACAAGCGGAAATCATTGATTTAATTTACAAAAACGCCCAATCGTTGGGTGTGTCTGAGGGAGGGCAAATCTTGAGAGCAGATGGGCGACCATTTAGAACAAGCAGTGTTGAGGATATCGTTGAACACATGCTGAACAAGGACAAGCGTATCCCAACCAAAGAACCTACTGCATTCAAAGAATTTGTCGAAAGGGCAAAACAGAACACGTTATTACACAAGCACCTATTTTCTGGAGGTCAAACTGGCAAAGGAAGCTATAAAAAGCCGGCTATAAAATTCAAGCCATCGCTATGGATTTAAAAAAACAGCGTTTGCTTGCGTTTTTGTACAAGGATCTTAGTTCACCTGTCGCATACACTAGTGCCGAACCGCTGCTGAGAGAGGCGAGAAAACGCCAACCGAAAATTAATCGGATTGATGTCCAAAATTTTTTAGCCACACAACGCGCATACACGTTACATCGACAGGTGAAACGGCGCTATAGGCGATTGCCAACGCTCGCGTCCGGTTTGCATACGGAGTGGCAGGCAGATTTGGCCATTTTTGACCGAATTGCCAAACATAATCGTGGCTTCAACTACTTGCTTGTCTGCATTGATACGCTTAGCCGACAGGTGTTTGTTGAGCCTGTAAAGACCAAGACGAGCACAAACATGATCACAGCCTTTGAGCGCATATTCAAAAGGTCAAAATATATTCCATGGAAGGTGTTGACGGACCAGGGCAAAGAATTCACGGCACGTGCTGTTCAGCAATTTTTCCGCTCAAAAGACATTGAGCACTTTTGTATGCTTACATCACCCCAATTCCACGCCGGTATGGCTGAGCGTGCGAATCGGAGCATAAAAGAGCGTCTCTATAGATACTTCACGGAGCGCAAGACCTACAAATGGATAGATGTTGTGCAGGACATTGTACATGCAATTAACCACTCGCAAAACTCAAGCATTGGAGTGCGACCAGTGGACGTGAATTTTAAAAATGCGGAAAAGTTAAGACAAAAATTGCATGATGCCGCAGAAAAAGTGGCACAACCTAGACCAAGATTCCGGGTGGGGGATCGCGTACGCATTGAAAAGTACAAGCACGTGTTCCAAAAGGGCTATCTTCCACGGTTCACCAAAGAACTGTTCACGGTCGCTGAGGTGCACACGGAGCGTTCGCCAGTTGTCTATCGACTACGTGATGACAAAAATGAAATAATAAAGGGCTGGTTCTACGCAAATGATTTGTGCAAAACACTGGATAACAACCCACAACAAGAGCAAATGTACGAGATTGAAAAAATTTTGAAGAAAAAGAAGCAAAACGGTGTTGAATACGCTCTTGTCAAATGGAAAGGGTATGACAGTCAATTTAACAGCTGGATTCCGTCAAATTCAATTAATGAGAAAGATATATAAAAAACAATATATTTAATAGTGTAAAAAAAAAAAATGCCTTCAACTTCCTTTTACGCTGTGCTTCCATCCAACACAAACATTGAAGGGAACAGGACCAACTCCTTTCGTGTGCGTTTACCGCGCAAATTGCAATTCAACTCGGAATGGGAAGTGGGTCTCGCCGTGATAGTATACCCACAGTCTTGGCCTTCCATTGGCACTGTTGAGCAACAATTTGTTCAAATTGAGTGGCAGAGTGGAAACACGGTGCGCATTGAGGTTCCGCCCTCGACTGTCACGAACCCGTATGAATTGAGCAAGAATTTGTACAGGCTATTGGGCGAGGGAAGTGAACATTTGGCAAAAAAGGTTCGAACCACGCAGAATGCTTTCACGTTGGCGACAAACAAGGCCCGCCGCTGGGCCCGAGAAGAGTACATTAAGCTCAAGACAAAAAAGAAAAAGGGTGTGCACGATGAAGAAAAACTTCTACAAGCGCTATTGACAGACATTGGAACATTGGTTGACCTGCACGGTGTGGCGCAGGGTCTCGTGGCTCGAGAAAGGCGCGCGGAGACAAGCAGCGTACCGTTGAGAACATTCACAGATGATAATGAGTCATACCAGCAGAAATTGGATAAATATTTTTCAAATTTAAGGGAGGTCGATTTGGGACTTCTTAATGAATTGAGCAGAACAAAATTGAATGCCGAGATGAAAAATATGTCCGAAGATGAACGTACGATCCTGGAAGCCACCAAAGAAATGGGAATGGAAACGTGGGCTGAAGCTTATCGCAGAATACAGCTTGTCTGCCAGTTCACCTATGACATCAATAGAAATCGCTTCGTTCTGAACACTGACCCACGCTACGTTAAAAAGGTGCAAGTCTCGAAGCAATTGGCCTACATCCTTGGTTTCGACGACACAGAGTTTGTTGGGCCTGAGAAGGAGGCGAGGTTCATGCCTGATATGAGCGGTGGTGTGTCATCTCTCCACGTCTACACGCCGGACCTCATTGAACCAATGATGGTTGGCGATGTCACGGCCCCAGTGTTGCGCATAGTGACAATACGCGGAAGACCCGACGAAGTGATTGAAGAACAATTTTTTGCAATACAGTACCACAAACTTTTATTAAAAGAAATTTCCGAAATTTTGGTAGAGCTTCGTACAAATAGCGGCAGTTTGATGCCATTCCAGTACGGAACATGTACATTAACCCTACACTTTCGAAAACTGTCATATTTTTAAACAATGAACACGTTGGAAATTGACAAGACATTGGCAAGAAGCAACATCACTCGAGACTGCTTTATTGGCTGCTTTGCCGCTGACCAAATACCCGACGGCGGAATTGCCAAATACCCACACTGTATGGTGATGAACCTTGACCCGAGCACTTCTCGTGGCTCTCATTGGGTATGCACTTATTGCGTGTCTCCATTTCAATTGGAGTACTATGATTCATTGGGCATGTGGCCACCACCAAGTGCTCACATTACAAATTATTTGTCGCGCTACAAGCAAATCCGATTTAACATACTCCCCCTTCAATCTCCTAACTCAACGGCGTGTGGCCGACACGTCATTTTCTTTTTGTACAATCGGTGTTTAGGAGTGCCTTATGAAAAAATTGTCAACCTTTTGCACTTTGGAAAGGCCCGACCTGACGCGGTGGTAAACAATTTTGTAAAAGGAATAATTTTCAAAGAATATAAATAAACAAAAAACTGTGTCAAATTATAAAAAAAAAAAATGCATGTTGATTTTGATCCGCTCCAGGTGGATTGGTCTACATTTTCGCCCGAATTGTTGCAATTTGGGGGGTTCAACATTTACCGTGGCGTTCCCTATCAGCGTGGTGCGGGTGTTGGTTCGGTGTTCAGAAGTCTCATGAGATACCTGTTGCCCATTGGAAAGCAAATTGGCGCCGTAATAGGGCGTCAGGGGATGGAAAGTGGAAATCGTGTCCTCACCAACGTGCTGGAGGGAAAAGACCTAAAAGCATCACTCGTCAGCGAAAGTAAGGCGGGCCTAAAAAATCTTTTAGAAAAAGCAGCCAACAACTTAAACGCCCAAAAAGGACAAGGATTTGACTTTAAACGATACAAAAAAGAGCCCGCTTCAAAAATTGGGAAAATCAGGCTAAAAAATATAAATAAACTCCAATCGCCAATCGGACCACCCATGATTGGGAAAAAACGTCTCCGTGTTGACTCATTAGGAACGTACTAAAAACAAATGACTTGTCCACAAAAAATTAGTGAAAGCAGTCCCTTGGCAATTAACAGTGGCCTGAACATTTTCTCAGTACCCCCGACCAATGTCTCGGTTGTCCGCTCCTTCTTTCGTCAAGTTCTTCCGCTAGCAACAATCACGCAAGAGTCACCGTACCTATTCCGGCTTTACAGTGACAATTTGTGGACTGACTTGTCCCGAATTTATCTTTATCTTGAACTATCCATTGAAAAACCGGGTGTTGCGGATAAATGGACAGCCATAGAGGACACGGACAGTAATGTATCCGCCATTCAAGGTATAGGTCAAACATTTGTCCAACAATTAAAAGTCACTGTTGGCAACACCGAGGTTTATGATAGCGGAAATTTGTACCCATTCAAGGCCTACATCACAAATGAGTTGAGCTTTCCAATAAACGCTAAAATGAACTTTCTCGGTTCAACCGGGTATTATCATACCGTAGCGCAGGACGATACCACAGACGCGGGGTTCAAAGAACGTTGCAAAGTTTTTAAGGGTGGAAACAGTGCACAGTTCCTCTCCCGCCTTGACTTCGATTTGGGAAACCAGGAGCTTTATCTTCTAAACAATTTGGATTTGTTGTTCACAATTTACAAGGCCAAAGACGCCTTTCTGTTGCAAACATTAAAAGCAAATGATGGAACCAAATATCGCTTGGCAGTGCATGATGTCAAACTTTATGCCAAAATGGTAGAGGTACAACCATCGCTAAACATGAGCCTATACAAAACGCTTGAAAAACAGCCTGCCACATACGCGGTTCGCAAGACCGAGATCAAATCATCATTCATCAGTGCCGGCCGTTACGAATTTGAATACAATGTCTTCAGCGCGACAATTCCTCGCCGTGTGATAATTGCATTGGTTGCCAATTCAGCATTTAATGGCGACTATAAACTGAGTCCCTTCATGTTTGAGCCATTTGATTTGCGCGAAATTTCTATACACGCTGGTGGGATGGTCTACCCAGTTGTCCCTTACAAATTAAATTTTGCAAAAAATTATTTTGTCAGGGCATTCGTTGACACTTATGAATCCCTGGGTATGGCAAACTCGGAACGCTCATTTGACATTTCGATGGCTCAATATAAAAAGGGGTGGACCTTTTTTGTCATCCCTTTGACATCCACGCTTGACGACAGCTGTGGATTTGAGCTGTTGAGAAGCGGTACAACAAGTGTCCGAGCCTCATTCAATTCACCAATTCCAAATGGTGGCGTTGAGATGATTGTCCTAGGCGAATTTGACCAAATGATCATGGTTGATTATAACAGGCACATTGTGACTGATTCAAAGCTTGGATAAAATTATAAATAAGAGATGAGCATATTTTTTAAACAAAAAAAAAAATGAATACTACCACCACCGAAACCCCAACCATACAAGTTTTGCATTCTCCGGAAAAGCCAGATGAAACCCTGCTGAATATCTTGCTTTTTTCACATTATCTTATCGCTTTCCCTGTGTTTTTGCTTTGTTGGTTCTTTATAATTAGATTCCTCAAAAGCAAGGGTCACATATCACCCAGCGAGGCCGAAACAGTCATGCAAGAAATGCAAAACATACCCAGACAAGCACCAATATTTTTAACTGCAAAATAATTTAAAAAACTAGCAAGAAATGGCTCCAAGCAAAAATTCGCACCGTCCTGTTAATAATGTTGAGCCGCAGCCCCCACCCAATCGAGACCCCGTGTTGCGCGCACAAATGGATGACGCCGAGGACCATTTGCTTTTGAATTGGTGGCGCGAAGACCCATCAATTGTAAGTTTTTAATTGGCTCAAACTACTAATTTACAATATTGGTTTCAGATCCGCTTTCTATTTGGGTTCCGGCGAGCTCCTGCCATCAAAGCCATGCTTCTACGACGTGTCGAACGCGACGCCAGACTTGATCGTGAACGCGCCGAAAGACGTGGATAAATGAATAAGATAGCATACGAATAATAAAATGTGTTATGAAATAGCGCCAATAATAATAAAATTGTTTTTTAAAAGAAATTAAAAAAACTTCTTACACGTGGTTGTCACCCCTCCCCCACCCCCGTCGTTGGATCCGTCCCCCCAGGCGGACCCCTCTGCAGGACGGACCCCTCTCCTCGGCGGACCCCCCCCCCCCCCCACGGCGGACCCCTCCCCGCCCCCCCCCCCAGAACGGACCCTTCCCCAGGGCGGACCCCTTCCCCCCAGAACGGACCCCTCCCCCCAGAACGGACCCCTCCCCCCAGGGCGGACCCCTTCCCCACGGCGGACCCCTTCCCCCCCCCCCACACTCCCTCTATATTTAACAGCACATATACAACATTTATCCTTTTTATTTCAATTGACAGTTGGCCGAAAGGCTAACGTGTCTCGTTCAGCAACTATCTGTGGGTTCAAGCGACCGCCACGTTTTTTGAATTTTGCCCCGCGCGAACCCGGCCAACACGTCAGCCAACCCCCAAGTCGCGCACCCAAAAACTCCCGCCCCCGTAACCCCCCAGACCTGAATTCTTGGTCATCACAATCCCGCCCCTGGAAATCCCGAACCCCAAAATCTCGCGCGAAAATCTCCACCCGGGACAAGATTTGTCCGACACATCCCCTCCTCCCCCCCCCCTCCTCCTCCCCCCCCCCTCCTCCTCCCACCCCCCCCCCCCTCCCCCGTGGGTGGGTTGGGGCTCTGCGGCCGCAGCACAAAATCAATCGATAATTGAAGTAATCTCCCTATGTAGTATAGACAGATTTATATTATATTCATAGAAAAAGAATTTTACAAATTTATTTTATATTCATTTGAAAAGCAGTTTTTATTATGAAATAGTGTTACCTTTATATGCCATGAATAGAAAGACATCATTATTAGTATATTGCCACTTTTATATGCACTTTCATTTATGACTAGAACATATGAAAACATAGACAGATTTATATTATATTCATAGAAAAAGAATTTTACAAATTTATTTATATTAATTGAAAAGCATTTATTATCATGAAATAATGCCACTTTTATATGCACTTTCATTTATGACTAGAATATATGAAAAGACAGACAGATTTATATTATATTCATAGAAAAAGAATTTTACAAATTTATTTTATATTCATTTGAAAAGCAGTTTTTTATTATGAAATAGTGTTACCTTTATATGCCATGAATAGAAAGACATCATTATTAGTATATTGCCACTTTTATATGCACTTTCATTTATGACTAGAACATATGAAAACACAGACAGATTTATATTATATTCATAGAAAAAGAATTTTACAAATTTATTTTATATTCATTGAAAAGCATTTATTATCATGAAATAATGCCACTTTTATATGCCATGAATAGAAAGACATCATTATTAGTATATTGCCACTTTTATATGCACTTTCATTTATGACTAGAACATATGAAAAGACAGACAGATTTATATTATATTCATAGAAAAAGAATTTTACAAATTTATTTTATATTCATTTGAAAAGCAGTTTTTTATTATGAAATAGTGTTACCTTTATATGCCATGAATAGAAAGACATCATTATTAGTATATTGCAACTTTTATATGCACTTTCATTTATGACTAGAACATATGAAAAGACAGACAGATTTATATTATATTCATAGAAAAAGAATTTTACAAATTTATTTTATATTCATTGAAAAGCATTTATTATCATGAAATAATGCCACTTTTATATGCCATGAATAGAAAGACATCATTATTAGTATATTGCCACTTTTATATGCACTTTCATTTATGACTAGAACATATGAAAAGACAGACAGATTTATATTATATTCATAGAAAAAGAATTTTACAAATTTATTTTATATTCATTTGAAAAGCAGTTTTTTATTATGAAATAGTGTTAACTTTATATGCCATGAATAGAAAGACATCATTATTAGTATATTGCCACTTTTATATGCACTTTCATTTATGACTAGAACATATGAAAAGACAGACAGATTTATATTATATTCATAGAAAAAGAATTTTACAAATTTATTTTATATTCATTGAAAAGCATTTATTATCATGAAATAATGCCACTTTTATATGCACTTTTATTTATGACTGAACATATGAAAACATAGACAGATTTATATTATATTCATAGAAAAAGAATTTTACAAATTTATTTTATATTCATTTGAAAAGCAGTTTTTTATTATGAAATAGTGTTACCTTTATATGCCATGAATAGAAAGACATCATTATTAGTATATTGCCACTTTTATATGCACTTTCATTTATGACTAGAACATATGAAAAGACAGACAGATTTATATTATATTCATAGAAAAAGAATTTTACAAATTTATTTTATATTCATTTGAAAAGCAGTTTTTTATTATGAAATAGTGTTAACTTTATATGCCATGAATAGAAAGACATCATTATTAGTATATTGCCACTTTTATATGCACTTTCATTTATGACTAGAACATATGAAAAGACAGACAGATTTATATTATATTCATAGAAAAAGAATTTTACAAATTTATTTTATATTCATTGAAAAGCATTTATTATCATGAAATAATGCCACTTTTATATGCACTTTTATTTATGACTGAACATATGAAAACATAGACAGATTTATATTATATTCATAGAAAAAGAATTTTACAAATTTATTTTATATTAATTGAAAAGCATTTATTATCATGAAATAATGCCACTTTTATATGCACTTTCATTTATGACTAGAACATATGAAAAGATAGATAATTTAATTTTACATCATTGAAACGAGCAGATATGTAATTAATTAATTTGACAAATTTTAAATATAATAATTCCAACGGCAATTGGAGAACCGCATATGCGACTAAGGGGGTTAACGAAAATTATAAACGAAATAATATATTGTAAAAAAATAAATTTTTTTTTCGATAGAATATATTAATAATATACTCTGAAAGTGGCAAAAAATTTCAACTATTTTTGGTAAAAAGAAAATTTTGTTCATTTGAAATTTCATTTAAAATATTGATTAATAACGCTGAATTGGTCGTTAGTAACCGGACCCAAAGAGACCCATTTTTAAATATGAAATATAAGACACAAAGGGCAATTAGTGAAAGGTCGCTGTCACAAAACAAGTGTTTAATTTGAAAACCGTAATTTAAGAAAATAACGTAAACAAAAAGGCACATAAAAAGAATGGAATTCTTAATTAAAAAAATAGAAAATATTAATAAAAGACATATATGCAACAGCATGGGATTACAAAATTAAACAAGAAAGATTGATGTATAAAAAGAATGGTGAGATATGATCTGCGCTCCTCATTTCAATTCAACCAGTTATATAGCATATATGAAGAAAAAACCAAACAAGAAGCCGATATTCAAAAATTGGTATTTATATATGTTTTAAAGTGTATAAAAATGCTTAAAAAATAATATAAAAACATTTATTTGAAAAAATGATAAATAAAAATATTAAAAAAGCGCCGCATGAAACTTTGCATGTTGCCGCAGATAGCAATTGAAGTAAAAATAATTTATTTTTATAGCAAAATAATAATTTGAATTGAAAAAAAAGCTAGAGAAAATTTTTTTTGAAAATTTATAAATATTTTCTGCCGGTACTGTACGAAGATGATAGCATTATAAAAAAAATTGGTATTAGGACAATTATTAGTTTAATTTATTTATTATTAAATCCAAAAAACAATATAAAGAAAAAAGTAATTTGAAAAGTAATTTATTTTAAACATAAATTAATATTTGTCCTTAATTAGTATTTAATTTAAATAATTTTCGAAGATAAAAAAAAATAAAAATAATATTTCAATGATTAAAAAGATTAATAAAATTTATATGGAAACAATTTATAGCATAATGTCCTCCGAACGAGTACAATTTGAAATTTATAACAAAAAGAGAAGCGAATACGAATGATTTCAAGGCTTGCACAAGTAGCTAATTATCCTTAAAATAATTCAAGAATTTTCGTGATTTAATCTGTCCTATTCATCGATTAAACATTTTGATGCATTACTTTTGCACCGTCAAAATGGGGGTCGATTGGGGCATGACCGATTTTCTCGAGGACAAAAAAGAGATTTTGGGGAAGTTTTTGGGTATTTATTAGTACACTAGTTGATGTTTCTTTTGGCGTAAATTAGGCTTTTTTCCCACCAATCATTTTTGAGAAAACCGAATTTTTCGAAAAAAAAAAATTTTGATGCATTACTTTTGCACTTGACTGTATTTCTTAAATTCCGCATTTTTATTGGCACCCAAAAATTTACGGAAATTTTTTTTAAAAAACAATTAAATTCATCATTATTTTCGTATCAGTCGAAAGCTTGACTGTACACATATTAATAGGGCTTCTATTTTTATCTAAATACATATTTTTCCTGGATTCTCCATGCTCTAAAAAGTAGGAAAATATTTTCTTTTTTGCATTTGCTCATAAAAGTTGGGACTTTTATTTACATATTTCGGGATTTTTTTTACATATTTTAATTTTTAAGAAATTTCATAAGGAAAATGCCATAAAAAAAAAATAGACCCCCTAGGATGGTAAAAATGGCGTATTAGCAAATGCACCATCACAGTTGCAAAATGTTTAAAGTCATACATTGAAATTTTTACATTACAAGCATTAGATTTATTTTTTTTATAATAATGTTTTCCTTAGGGCTGTACGAGACTCTCGGGTTTTGGTTCCCGATTGCGCTGTTCGCCTTTAGCTTTTTATTTAGGTTTTGCTTTTTTCCCTTTTCGCTTTTTATTTTTCCTTTCGCAGCATCCCTGATGTGTGTCTCGATGTATCTGGCTGTACTTGGCTTTTTATCTGTCAACTATTTTTTTCGTTTTTTTCAATCCCTTATCGTCCTTGTGTTTCTCTACCCATCTAACTTACACTAAATCTCTCTCTCTCTCTCTCTCACAGTTTTCTCTCTCTCATTGACTTTATCTCTAGGTCTTTTCTTATTATGTTTTACATTTCTCACTTCCTCTCTCTCTCTATCTCTCTTTTTCCTTAAGTCTCTAAAGATCAATACAAACTGTGCTGGCCAGTAGCATCGGTAGTCCTCGCCTCTGATAAAGGCAGGGTTTTCTCCATTTATTAAAAAATATATTAATTTCCTCGATCGAAGGGTGTTAATTTTTTCCTGGAGACACGGAAAAAAGTTTATTTAAGCAATACGAAAATTTTTTTGTTTGTTTATCATGCCTGACCTAACAAATATATTTATCCGTGAGTTCATTAATAATCCCTAACCTAATTAGTAGGGGTGCAGAAATCTATATTTCGCGATTTATTTCCATATTTTGGCATTTTTGGAAAATTTCATTAGAAAAATGAAATTTAAAAATCAACTTTTGAAAATTTTTCAAAAAAATAGGTTATAAAATGAAAAATTGAATTTTTTGGCAAGAATTTGGCTGAATTCTTAAAATTATAAGTAACAATCAAAAAAAAATTTTCACCAAATATTTTAGATTTAAAAATTTTTTTGCCTTTGCTTAAAATTTTTCGTCCATATTTTAGTCCATATTTGTCTATATTTTGGCATTTCCATATTTATGTCCATATTTGGCGGGTTTAAGACAATATTTTAATGGCCATATTTCAAGATTTTATTTCCATATTTTCTGCAGCTTTACTAATTAGTAAGGCTCGGATTTTAGGTTTCACTTATTTTTTTGTGTTGAGTTCTTGATGAAAGAAGCACGAAACCCAAAGAAAACAATATTCGAATGATCAGACTTTTTAAAAAAGATAGTTTTATTTTTTATTTTTGAACACTCTTTAAATATAACATTTACACAAAAAAATGATTACTTACTCTGAAGTAAAAATCTAATCAATAAAATTACTGGTAAAAGAGACGTATTTGGAAGAAAACAAAAATTGATAAATAACTCATCAATTAACAAAATATATTAAACTAAAGAATTTGAATACTGATCGGAAAATGACCAATTCGATAACTCACTGATTAATAAAATAAAAGAAATAAGAAAAAATTATTATTTTTACACAACTTATTCCAAAGCTTTTTTAATCAAGGGCATTCTACTCTAAAAGTAATTACTTAGTTTAAATAAAATGAATGCATAAAAACAAAATTGTTTTTTCATGGTTTAGTTAAAATAATTCTATATAAATAATTTAATATAATGACCATTTTAATTCATTAATAGTGAATTATTAATAAAAACTGTGTATTAGCTGCTGATGAATTTAATAGTCCAAGATGATATTCTTAGTAATAAATTACAAACAGCATGGGTCAAATTATAAAAAAAGAATAAATTAAAAAACTGTTCATTAGCAAAAAAATTGATTAAAATTGCTAAGATTAAAAATTTTCATAACAAAATAAACAAAAAATGCCGAATAAACAGAAAGCCTATTTTATTTCCCTATTAATAGATCGGTAAGAAATTTGCTGAACTGGTGAATAAAAGAATAAGGTTGCTCACCATGAAGGCCTATAATTAATGCAAGTATTTAAATATCTATTCGAAAATAATATAAATACTCCAATCAAAAATATTTTTTTTATTAAATAAAATCAAATTATTGGCAAAAAGGATACTCTTACAAGTCCCAACAAGGAACTCTCGTTATCCGACACAAATTTTAAATCTCTTCATTTAGAACTTAAGAAACTTTTCACAAAAGTTACAATAAAGCGCCAAATTTGAAAAACTATTAAAAACTAATTTAATATATAATTGTTTTTTCAAATAAGTTTCAAACATTTTGGAAAACCTTTTTGATTGTTTTGTTGAGTAAATGTAATACCGAATGAATTTGTGGGTTTTAAGCTGAAATGAGATTTTGATGCATTTTTATTTTTTAAAAGACAACCAATCAAAAAAAAACTGCAGGAAATAAAAAAAAAAATATCAATATAAAGGCCAAGAAGGTCAGATCAAATTCTTAAAAACATTATGGTGTATTCATAGTAAACCTGAAACTTAATCACAAATACTTTATAATAAGTCAAATGCAAAATCTTTGATGAAAATTTGCAATTTTGAAGGCTGCAGATTTATTACGGCTAGGATTTTTAGGTGCGAAAAATCGCGAAATAGATTCCTAAAATAAAACGGCATAAATTAATTAATATAGAATTTGGTTGTGCCAATGAAATGTATATAGGAAAGAAAACTTATGTTTAACTTATGGGCCAATAGCAAGAGAAACGATTGAAAAGTACAAACCATAATATATAAGAGTAAATTATTGAGAAATCAAAAAATATTTTATTTCACGCGAATTTCTATATTAAGTTTGGCATTGTGTCACAAATCCTCTATCGTATTTCAATAATGAAATACGAGCGGCCAGGCACCGCTTCGCGGTGCCCACCCGCTCTTTAATATCTTTTACAAATTTTATTAAGAAAGCTTTTAAAATATCGTCAAGTTTTTTGGTGAAAAAATTTGCATCATTTTTTCCTTTTTCCTTCTCTCTCTATATATTTTTTTTCTTCTTTCTCACTCTAATAAGACAAACTAAAAAAACTAATTTTCTCTGAACATTTTTGGAGCAATTTTAGCATCTAAAACCCTTTAAACGGTGGTTAGCATCTATTTTGGCCTTTTTCCCAGAAATTTCAAGCAAAAATGTAATAATATTCAAAAATACACAACTAAAAATTGACCTTTTAAATTCTGAAAGTATACCCTAAAGAACGGAAAATTCTCAAAAACATTATCTTTAATTTATTTCGCTTTTTGGAATGATTGTGCATAAAGACATTGGATTTCCCAAATTTTTAACACCTACTTTCCCAACTATTTTGGGCGTTTTTTGGCAACTATTTTAACACTCTCCCAAAACCATGATTCATTCATAGTTTCTCTCTTAGAAAAATGAATTTAAATCGAAAATTAAACCCAAAAATTAAAAGTTTATCTTTTGATGGATTCACCGAAAAAAAGTCATTTTATGCATTTGATGAGGTAAAATGAAAAAATTATTTTAAATAGAAAATTTTTTATTTTTAACGCATCATTATTGATATTTAATTAAGGAAAAAATTTTTAGTGCGGAAGAATTTAGTAAGAATTAACTTTAAGAAAATAATGTGAAATAAATTAAGCTTTTTTATTATTATTTTTTTTATTTACTTATACACTAATCTTTTTGGTTCTTCAAAAGTTGGTTCTTAGGCAGGGGTGTCCTTGGAAAAACCCAAAACCCGGGCGCGCGAGTTAAAAAACCGGGCAAAAATTTTCAAAAACTGGGCAAGAATGTAAAACAACGTAAAAATATTTAAAACAGCATTTTTATCACCACTTTTCACCTGTTTGAGCAAATTTAGCAATGAAAGAAAGTAATTGTGAGCATTCGTACACGCAAAATTTGAATTGAATTTGCATAGAAATAAGTGAGTTCAAGAGAGGAATGCCCATTTTGTTTCTCTCATCTGTTCTGATGTTTTTGAGAACAGAAAACACTGATTCACAAAATGTATCAAAAAAACTTCATTTTAGAAAATTTTATTCAAAAAAACGAAAAAAACAGTAAAAGGGGACAGGTGGTGCCGATAGGCGCCACCGTGAAAATTTTTGAAAAAACGGACGTATTTTAGAAACAAATTTTCACCAAAAAGACCCGGTTTTTGTGAGTTTTTTGAGAAAAATTTTGAGTAAACATAGGCGAAAAAAACCGGGCAATTTCAAAAACCGGGCGCGGACCCCCAAAACTGGGCAAATGCCCGGTTTTCCAGGTAAAAGGACACCCCTATTCTTAGGAGTAAGTACATATTGCTTTCGCTTATTGTGTTTTTGATAAGGAATTTTCAAAAAGCCAAAAACGCTCATATATATTACGAAAAACTAAAACATAGCAATTTTCTAAATCCGTCCGAAGCTAATTTTTTTAAATTTTTCGAAAAAATTAATCCATTCCCTTTTTGGAATAAATTAAACGAAAAATTTTTTTCGCATTTTTTCATGAATTATTAACCACAAACAAGAATAATGTATGAGCCTTAGATAAAAAAAAAAAAAGAATAAAATGGGAAATCCGTCGAAAATACTCCTTCGGATTGAATTGACAAACAAAAAGAGTTGAGAAAAAGTCAATTGTAAAAAGATCAATCATCATGAGGTAAGCCGTGCCAAACATTTTAAAAAATCAATAATTCGGGAAAGGTTCAAACCCGCGCATTGCTAATACCCATCCATTAAGGTTCATTCCGAAATCCCAAACGGCACCTGAAAACCCTCCTTTGTTAGCACTAGACCAGTTGTGCCAAAAAAAAAGTTTTTTTTTTCTTAAAATTATCCTTTTTGCGTGGAGCTAGGATGTTTCGTAAAATCCGCATTTTTAGCGACATTCCTTTGATTCAAAAGCAACCCAAATTAAATAATTTTGGTATGATCCGATAGCTCTTCCTTGTTTCTATTAGCATGCTAAATTCCAAAACAAATACCATTACGTTTTAAAAAAAGTTGCAGGCATAAAACATTTATTACTTAATGAATTTTTTTGAAATTTACCATACTAATAGAGAAAGTTAAGAGCAATCATATGATAGCAAGATTTTTTAATTGGTTAATTATGAGAAAGGTTATGATGGGGTTTTGCGGGAATTTTTAAAAATGGCGGATAAAAAAAATAGTCCTTTTTGAGTAAACAACCAACCATGTGCAGCAACACAAGGGCTCTGTGCGGGAATCCATTTTTAACGAGGAATTGGGAATTGGATGTCAGTGGATAAAATTTTTTCGTTAATTGCTTTCGATTTGATTCATATTTTATTAGGTCTTATTTATTTCCTATTTATTACTTTTAATTAAATTACTGAATTAGCATTTTATCAATTATTAATTGCACGGGTTTGGTGTTTTAACTAGAATATTTTTTTGTTTGTATATTCAAAATTTTAGCCATGCCTAAACTTTCTAAAATGAAATTTTTGGCTTTCATTTAAGTTTGGTCGTGTTATACCATTTTAGCGTGGTCATTTTTTGTTTTTGAACTAGACAAAATTATTGGCAAATTAGTGAGCGAAAGTCCCTTTTTGGCATGGTCGGAAAAGGAAGCTGAAAAAATTGATCAAGGAATCAAAAAGTGTTACAAAAGTAAAAATGAGAGAAGAGAAATGACCTAGAAGCAATTAAATAACTGCAGAAAAATCATAGTGAAAGAAATTTAATATATTTTTTCATTTATTAATAATAATAATTTCAAACATTCTTTTTGTAGGAATTCTTAGGAAACTTTGAAGTTCCATAAATTGAATTTATAATCGTAATTTTCATAATGGACAAAAATTAGACGTTGTGCAGAAATACATTGCAATGAAAAATGAATTTCAACAAAAAGGAAAATTTTCAAAAACTGAATGGGAAAAAAATATGCCGAAATTGCTAAGAAAATCGGAGTAAATTACATAACAATTATGAATTGGAAGAAAGGAGTTGACATAAGAGAAAACGAAAAAAATAAGGCAATATTGGCAAATCAAACAAAATGATACCAAAATAAGAGAAACAGCCCTCGCAAATATATTGAAAATTTCTCCAATTAATGTATGCAGATGGAAAATGAAATTTCGAGAAGAATTTGAAAATTAAATCTCAGTTTTTAAATGACTTTTTGGAGAAGAGCCCTTTCTATAAGTAATACAATTTTTTTCTTTAAATGCCAATTTTTATTTTATTTGATAAATTATCATTTTTTGAGTAACTATTTCTTTGGGAAAAGTCGAAAGCTAGCAATTTTTTCATACAATTGCCACTTAACAAAAAAAAAAAATAGAAAATAATTTGCTTGAATAAAAAAACAGTAACTCATTTTATTATTGCTGCTGCTTTTATTCACCCATTTTCTATCTGTAAAATGCCAAAAAAAAATTGGCCAAGAAACCAAGGGGTTCGACTTATCAAAAAATATTTTAAATTAATAAAAAAAAGTGGTAAATAGTGAAATATTATAAAAGATTTAATAAAACTAAAATTTTTTTATTAATATTCATCAAAAATTGTTTATTTCTATGGGAAAATTTAAGTCAAAGAATATTTGAAGCAATGAATTCTTAATTCTGTATTCTTCAATGTATTAAAAAAAGTAATTTTAAATAAAAACCAAATAATCAATAAAACATAATTATTAATAAAATTAAACTGCAATATATGCATTAAAATAAAAGAAAACTCAAAAACCTAATTGTGTATATAAAAACTAACTGATAAAAATTTAAAAAGTTTCGCACGTAAATTTTACGAGGAATATGAAAAAATAATTTAAGTAAACAAAAGGCTTAATTGATTAACAATTGCGTGACAAAAACGACCAAACCGATTCCCTCTGTCTGCGTTATGCGACGCTGAAGACAAGGTAGAAATTCTTCAAAATATTTGATACAATTTAATCTAAATCAAATCATTTAAAAAAAAGTCTGTCTTTGAAAATAATTGTAAATCAAAAGAAAACCAAGAATTTAAAAAAATTTACAAAACCCAAAAATAAAGGAGTCAATTTAGTTAAAAATTCAAGATAAAAATTATTTTGCAAAATTGGTTAATATTTAAAATTTAAATTACCTGCTGAGTTATGACTATCAGCTTACAAAATCAAAAGATCAGACTGCGCATTTATAGGGCCAACAACAAAGGCTCTTGAGCTAGGAAAAAAATAATTTAATTAAAAAAAAAACATGATGGATATCAAGGAAAACGCAAGGGCTTTCGATATAGAAAAGGATTTAATATAAAACCCTATTACTGGTAACAATAATTTTAAAAAATAATAAATTATTTGCAATTTTAACCAGACACAACGAAAAAAAAATTGAAAAATCAATTTATTTTATTAAATAATATATAAAACTATTTATGCAGTCAAATCCAACAAAAAAACGAAAAATGTTATCATTTTTTAAAAAGAAAAAGCAACTAAATACAACCAATTGAATAAAGTTTGAAAAATACTAAAGGAATTCCCGAAATCGAAATAAATTTTTTGAGGATTAGTGCCAAAAAAAACATCTAATTTATATATATTTTCGAAAATATAAATTGCTAATAAGTAAATAAACTTGAAAAAATATAAAAGGAATTCGCGAAATGGAAAAAAATTTTCATGGAGGCCAAGTGCAAGAGAAGAAAATCTCAATTTACATATTTTCTAAAATAGATTTGGTTTTTGTTAACATGATTATTGAAAAATAATAAAGAAAATTTAAATGAAACGGTAATAAACATTAAAAAAATGTTACAAAAAAAGTTAATTTAATAATCAAAATATATAATACTTATAAATCGAAAAGATATAAATTTTTATAGTTACAAAAAAAAAATTAGAAATAATTACAACAACAAAATCCAATTAGCCATTGGGACGAAACACTTGAAAAAATAGATAACATGATGACAAAGGACAGCAAAAATAAATTAAAAAAAGATGGATCGCATGATTTTTTTGATGTTATATTAAAATTTTCACATTTTGAATTAAACACAAAAAGAAAGGAATTTAATTTTCATCCACATGTGCTAAACAGAATTCTTGATCAGTAAAGTAAGCAAAAAATAAATAAAACAAGTCTTAATGTCATAAACTTTTAAAAAAGATAATTAAAGAGACTTGAAAAATGATATAGTAAATAATAATAATAATAATAATAATAATAATAATAATAATAATAATAATAATAATAATAATAATAATAATAATAATAATAATAATAATAATAATAATAATAATAATAATAATAATAATAATAATAATAATAATAATAATAATAATAATAATAATAATAATAATAATAATAATAATAATAATAATAATAATAATAATAATAATAATAATAATAATAATAATAATAATAATAATAATAATAATAATAATAATAATAATAATAATAATAATAATAGTACTTCAAAAAAATTAACAGCTAAATTAGGGGGCAAGATGAATCGAATATTTTTGTAATTCCAAGAAGAATATTTAAAACGTTAAGGCCCCTAATAAATTCGAGCCTTAGTTACATTAAAAAAATAAAAACAAAGAAAAATAAAATATAAATTACTCTGAAATATATTTATAATAATTTGTAAAAAAAAAATCAAAAAAAAACTTTAACTCAATTTTAAGTTATAATAGGAATGCTAATATAGGCAGTTAATTGAATAAAAAAAAAGGAATAAATTAATCCATTTAATTCAAAAAATATCAAAATAAATTAAAAAATAATTAAAAAATCAAATCCTTTTGTTAATTTAGTTTTATTTTGCATCTCATTTCTCTGCTTTTGCCTATCTGTAACTCTCTTTTTTCATTTTTTCTCTCACATTCATTCCCTTCTTATTCTTGTCCTTTCTCTGCCCCCCTAACATGCATTTTCATAGTCTTCTTTCTCTCTCTCTCTCTCTCGCTATTTCGTAGGTCTCTAAACATCAATACTTAACTGTGCTGATCTACTGCATCAGTAACTCGCCCGCCGGAGAAGGTATTTTCCCCTAGTGACATTTTACATTTTTATTCGATTTTGCATCCCAATCCTCCCGTTTCCCCATTTGTTCAAATTAAAAGAATTTCATAGACCGAATTAAATGATTTTGAATTCCAAAACCCAAGAAAAAAATTTTTATTTTCTGATTCTTTTATCAGGCCCATATCGAAATTCATTAATTTTTGATTCTATTTTACTTAGAGTCCACCTTTCAGAATTAATTGCTAATGAAATAAAAAAAACTAACCCAAAAAATATATTACTTTAAAATAATACTAGCGTAAATGCGCTCGCTTCGCTCGCGCTTTTAACGCTAGTTAAAAAAAATTTTTTTATTATTTTAATACAAATTTGAATACAATCAAATCGTTTTCATTTTCTTAATGACAGGTTCAGATTCTGAAGACGTGTTTGAATGGGTATTTGGTTTACAAATATAGTTTGGTACAACTCCATGGAAGTTAACAATTTCATTAATCCAAGACAATTCATGGACGGTTACTTTGGTTGGTTGGACAATCAAAACCATCTTTATTTTTTTGTTGCTTTCCAAGTCAATGTCTTTAAATCGTTCCTTAAATTCTTTCAATGAGCAACGTACAAACATTTTTTTTCCTCCCTTCTTGTCTTTAATTATTCCGCCGATTGTTCCGTCGTGCATTTCTCTTAGCTTTCCTATTTGATAGCACTCAATCATATATTTAGTCCCAATATTTAATCCTTCAAAGCAGTTCGACTATTGGCATTTCTTCAACAATTTTGGCTTCAGAAGCATCCACATAAGTAAGCTCGAAATCAAGCGGTAATATTCGTTTTGTCGATAAACTCATCAGCGCGTAGAGCTTCGAATTCAACAATATCGCCTTCTTTACTATTGCATTCAATTTTGTTCCATTTTTGTCCCATGCTTTAAGTGCTATTTGGTCTCCTTCGGCTGTTGCAATGGTCATAAATATGTGTTTTTGTTATTTTTGCTCGGTTGACTTTTAGCACACGGCCAATTAAGTTCACAAGTCTATCTCCTACTTTGACTTCCTCCAATTCTTCAGTTTTAGTAAACATTTTTAATACGCTTAAAATTTACTTAAATTAATTCGTATTGTTTTAGATAACCTCAATGAGGTGGGTTTTCAACCCAGGTATTAAGAACATCTGCATTATTTATAAAGTGATATTTTTCTTTGAAGAAAAAGAGGGGTGTAAAAAACGTATGTTTCTCTGTTTCAGATTCCTCTTTGATCTCAATATTATTTTTTTTTCAATTTTCTTTTTTTTTCCACTGTTCTTGTTGGTATTTTTTTTCTCTGTTTTTATTATTTTCCCGTGGGAGAGTAACAACACTGTGGCTGTAGGGTCAACTAAACAGCAGAGAAATCATAATGACAGTTAATCAGACAGACAGGCAGACAGACAAAAGACAGACAAATAAACAAAAAGGAGACAATTAGTCAGTTAGACAGACACAAAAAAAAAAGAAGACAGGTAAATAACAACATACAGACAAATTGGAAATAGTCAAATAACAGATACACATACAAAAAAGGAAAATGCACAACTTCAATGACTTTATGAAATTCCGGTTCCAAAAAATTAGAATTTGAAATTATTTAACAAAATATTTTTTTCAAAGTGCAAAAAAAATGATAAAAAGAGAACCCGAAGGAGTATGATCATCGCAGTAGTAAATGATGGTGACAACGGGTGGCGGTCATGAATTTCTGTTCGTCATTTAACAGGTACCCAATCGGACATATTGATGGATACTGATGGAAATTGGTGAAAAAGGCAATAAGAAATTTTGAAAATTAAAAAACACATCATAAAATTGCATTCAAAAATACTCTATTTTTGAAAAATTGGTAATTTTTGCTTCAATTTGTTTCCTTACGGAGCCACAATTTTTATTAGTTTTATTGAGAAATTCTACTTAAAATATAAATAAAAGATATATTATTAACAAATACACAAAATTGAATTTGTATAATCCCTGCTGATCCGAGCTTTCATTGTCGTCCCGACTTCCAAGGCGCGTTCTGAGCAAACAGTGACAAATATGATGAGGATAGAGACAATGTGAGAAAAAAAACTGGACATATATACATAAAAAAATAATCATTTTTACAAACGCACTTATAATATTAATCTGGAAAAAATAGGTACAGATTCGGAGACACGCACAGATAAATAATATTACTGATTACCATTAATTTTATTAGTTTTTTGTGCTTTTCGGTTAAAAAGTTGTTTTTATAAATTTATTTAAATAAAATTGCACAAATGGTGTTTTTATTATGAATTTTAAGGAGAATTAAAATATGAATGTGAATTTTTAAATTCAATAGGGTGGGATGGAGCGGGGCAGTGTTTACGATAGAAGTACCAAGAAAATTTTAATATATTTTAGCAAATTTCGCATAAAAAGCAATTAAATGATTTAATAGTAGAGTTTGAGAAAAGAAAAGTACTTATTGGGGAAATTTTTAAGATTTTGAGGCACTTTTGTCAGTTTTTACACAAAAAAACCATTCTTTGTGATTCTTGGGTAAGGATATAGAATTAATTCCAGTTTTCCCTAAAATTATTCGAAAAATCGGAATTAAGAAAACCAAATTTTTTTCAAAAAATAAAAATCAAAATTCTGGTCCCAAAAACCGGAATCAGAAAAATTGGAAATTGGATAAACACTACGTTTTCTCTGTCTCAGTTTCCTCTTTCATCTCAATATTATTGTGGCTGTAGGGACAACAGTAGAGAAACCATAATGACAGTAATCAGACAGA
This sequence comes from Heterodera filipjevi, assembly GCA_039877585.1. NCBI lineage: Eukaryota > Metazoa > Nematoda > Chromadorea > Rhabditida > Heteroderidae > Heterodera > Heterodera filipjevi. The sequence goes on along the minus strand of JBDPZO010000002.1, from coordinate 1,071,853 downwards.
CAGACAAATAGACAGACAAATAAACAAAAAGGCAGACAATTAGTCAGTTAGACAGACACAAATAAAAAAACATTAATAATAAAATAAAGGAAGTACATTTGTGGTTATTTTTCATTTTTTTGGTAAACAAAATAAAAATAAAAGAAGATGGGGAAACAATCTTTCATTTGTTTCTGGTTTGGTGCCAAAATAATACTTTGGCTATTTGTCTGCTAACCAGTCTAAGTAAAGGCAACAATTGTTGTTGTGCAAAAAATAAAATAAAAAATCAGTTTGTAAAAAAATTTTTGGCATTGGGTTTAGTTCAGCAAAATGCTTACTCACAGCTTCCGGGACGGGAACCCACCAATGCACGGAAGCCAAATGGGTTGTTTCAGGGGTTATCTACAACAGATTTAGGGTTGATTATAACCCGCACTGTTGCACGCCATCACCCCTCGAGCAGCGATTAACTTACCGATTTATAAAACCCATTTGTGATGTTTTTCTTTTTATTGTTTTCTAATCATCATTGTCTGTTAGTTCTTTGTAAACAACATTCTTCACGCTTCTTTTAAATTACAATTATCTAATTTGATTTCAAACTTTTCCAATCTCTTGCTCTGAAACGAACACACATACAATTGCCCATGGCTAAAAACATCTTTCCTTAAACTATTCCAACTTTTTCAAGAGTTTGTCCTGTGCTTTATTAATAGTCATTGCAAAAGCTAACACAATGGGAATTGGTGTTATGCAAATCAAATGGGTATTCCTCAGAACAACAAAGCGTGATCCTGGGAATATAAACTATTTGATTGGCTTTATCACCATTCAAGATCTTACACACAATTAAATTAGGCTGCAATTCCTCAATTATCATTCTAGTACCATTGCACAACCCCATCTCTATATTCAATTCCTCATCAACAAAACAATAGCATGTTTTTTTAGTTTTAAATAATGCTGTGGAAACCCGGAGGGTTCAAAGCATTCAAATATTCATCTAAATACTCATCTACTCGTTTATTTTCATCTTGTGCTATGTCTATGCTTGTATAAACCACTTCTTCTCCAGGCAACATATCTAAAACTTTTGTGTTCATTTCACTAACATCTAAATTCTTAGGCGCTAAAATAGCACTTTCTGCCAATTCATCAATTTTCCGAGATAATACAATTTCCAAATATCTCTTCTGCTAAATCACCATTGCTTATACAATTCATGGGCAAATCATTTCATCATCTTCATTATTCCATTTACCAGAGCCAATTTCTAAAAGATCTTTTGCAAATGTTTGCTCTGTTTCAAGAGCTCTCATGTTTCTTGTCAGTTTAAATTTTTTTGCAGCCTCCAGTACTCACTTTTTTTATTGTTGAATTAACCAATTCTGCTCGCGTTGCATGTTTTTGAATTGGAAGCGTTTGACGAAAATCTCCGTCCAAAGCAAAATTTACCGCCGAATGCTATTCCATATTCATTATTTCTTGTAATTTCATGTCCAAAGTTTTCATCGCACGCTTATTAATCATTGGCGCCTCATCACAAATAAACAAATCTGTTTCTTTTAACTCTTGCCATGCCTTGGACTTTGGTCAACATTGAATTACTCATATCCAACGTCAACCCAAATCTATTGTGTTGTCCTACCAGCAGGAAGCAAAGTGCTGCCATTCCTGTAAAGGCCATTGTGCAAACTTTTTCTTTTGTCCTCTAAGCAAATGTACAATAGTCTTATTTACATGCGTTTTTCCGTTCCACCGGCCCACTTAGAAGAAAAAACGCGGGCTCATTTGTTGGATTCTGTATTCTGTTCATAATACAATCAGTTACTTTTTTCTGTTCATCATACATTAAAGCATAATTCCTTTCTCCCATTGCCAATTCTTCTGTTAAATTAAACCTTGATCAATGTCATAACATATTTATCTGTTTCATGGTTGGAAAATCAGCAAGCGTTTTTCCAGCCTCAAAACAATCAGAGCGATTTGTTGTAAGCTTTTGATAAGCTAATCTCTACTGAAACTTCTGCTGAAGTCTTCTGCAGTGATTCTTTAAACATCTCCCAAGTTCTTCTGGCTTGGAGGGTTGCAATGGACTAAAATCAGAGCAAAAAAATCTCTTAATTTCCATGGCATTTCAAAACTTTCAGCTCTTTCTAATGCTTTTTTCCACTCTTCATCATTTCTAATCAACCTCTCCTAAACAGGCTGCTAAAGTTTCACATTCCTTTATAATACCATTTATGTCAATTATTTTTTTCAATCCTCTATGAACATGCACCTTTCACATTCAATAGCAAAAGTCTTAGGTGATATCGTTCAGGCTCAGCTGGTGATACTTTCACCATCGGCCGATGGTATTGAAATGTGCCTTTCTCTCTGTCCATTTCCCTTTTTTAAAACAAAATTTTCTGGTATCTGATGGTATAACAAATTTTTAGCTAAGCTATTCATTTTATTTAATTCAAAAAAAGCTAGTAATTCTGAGCCATTCTCATTCTTTCTCGAATCTTTTTCATCCCTATTTTCATCAAAATAACAAAACTGTTCACCTTGCAAATGTACGGACAGAGACATAATGCAATGTCTGTCATACATTGGCAATTCAAAAATTCTCCACACAGCCTCTTGAGGACAAACATATCTCGCATCAATAAACTCTTTGATTTCATCATGATCATTTTATCTTGCATCCAATCTTGCTTTATCTGGTGGTTTATGTACATACTTGTGTAAATATTTACTGAACTAAGACTATTTACTTTTTCAAGATTAATATGACATTTAAACTATTAGCAGATATAAATTGTGAGGAACTATCCATCGGTTGTCCAATTCATACTTTCTCCATTTGCAAACACCTCAACAATTCTTCATCATTGGTCTTGCATAAACAGCTAAACCATTTTCTAAAACAATCGTCTCTTCTTGGAATGCTTAGGATAACCCTTGAAACATTTTTAACTCATTCCATTCTTGTCAACAATTTCTCCATACATGGACAAAATGGATTTAAATCTCCCATGGGCCATGAATCATAAACCTTTAACAAATCGTAAATCGGGTTCTATTTCTATTCAGGAATTCTTGCACTAATACCTTTCTGCTCAAATCTTCACCATTTATTATTTATCTCTGTCTGCCAATGTCAAAGTAAGTGGATATGTGGTAATCCCCTACCTTGGTTCTCCACTGGATACATCCAAGCAACTACTTCACCAAAAATTTTAATCTTAATTATCTGGTTTAATAATGCTTATACTTTCAAGTAAAAAACTCTTACATTAAATCGGGTCTATCGCTTGGCACTTGTTCATAAACAAATTTTCTAAAATTGTTCCATGCGGATTACATGTCATTGTTAAAAACAAATCCGGTTTGCCAAACCTTCTAACAATAGCCATAGCATCTTGGAAATGTTTCTCGACATATCTCGGACTATTTGTCACACCTGGTGGAAGAAAAACTTTGCGTCCAAGTGGCATACCTTTTTCTTGGGCTCTTCTTGCTAACATATTATCAATATTCTTATACGCTTCTGCACAAATTTTTTTCTGATTATATCGAATCCAATTCATTCTATCTCCTTCAATTTTAACATATTCATCAACACAATACTGTGAAAAAGCTTTCCTCCATATAAGATGGGATTAAACTCTTTCTCTCTAATTGCTAATGTATTGACACATATTGAAGTCTTGTCAAGGTTTGTTGCTGTTTTTTTGCTTCATTCCTGGTTTCCATCCAAGTGTTCCACGTGGATAAAATAACGGATATGTCATTGGAGTCACATCGGATCAATGCTATTCAAAATTTTCAATTCTTTTCCTCGTTCTCTAATCACTACTTTTGCATTTGGCACTTCACCATCTGCTCCCGGTACATAAACAGCCGCAACCTCATTCGCCCTTGGAATATTGTATCCTAACCGTCATTTAACTGTTTTTCAGTCACAAATAATAACTTAATCTCGGCTGGTTCTCGACTTTCTTGTTTCGCTTTCTCTATTCAAGTTTCTTCTTCCTTCATCATCACAAATGCTTCCGCAAAAGGATTTAGTGTTTTGATCACATGGTAAACTGTTCTCAGTAAATGAGGATCAATACAATCTTGGTATAACTTAGTACTCGCATTGCTTGCTCAGTATCAACAATGAAAATTTGTCCGAATGCTGGATCGTCCCCATTATCTGGGTTTAAAGCAAGATTCATTTTATGGTAAATCTGTCCATAAATTCTATAACAATAGGGTCCACGATTGCTCGGAAATTATATCTTAACGGGTTCATTGATGCAAAGGAAACACTACTATTCAAATATCTAATTCTGAAAGAAATTCTCATACCTGCATCGAATTTCATAAACAACTTCAGTTCCTCAGGAAATCTTTTCTGGAATTGTGGCACAAAAACCTTGCATAAATGACAACAATCCTTAAACAAATCTCTCTTCGACTTATTTTCTCTTCTTCAAAATGCAGTGCGCCACAAAAACAACAGGCAATATTCATAGGACTAAGTCTGTTTTCAGAAGCCATTTCATGTTTTCCTGCGGCATAAAGTTAATAAAACCTTCTCTATTTATTCTTTGCCTAATCTTTGCTGATCTAAGCGTAACTGTTTTACTTTTGCTGATCTTCACCCTGACAAATATTTTTTTTTCTATTTTTCATTTTTAAACGCACATCACGTTGTAATTCTGATTCTTCTGCTCTTGCAATTCTTTTTCTAATTTTATTCTTTTCCAAATACATAAGTCTTTGTTCATTTGATAAATTTTCTCTTTTTGTGTCATCTTTTCTCTTTTTTTACGTAAATAATCACTTCTCTATTTCAGTTTCATTGCTAATATTTGAGATACCTTGATTCTGACCAACACAAAATCTGAAGATAAATCACGAAAAGCAAATTAATACTATTTTTTTGTCTTTTTGCATAACAATGTTCTTCCATAATTTGTTCAGATCTTTGTATTCTTGCCTTTCTGAGGTACTTTGAATTTGACTAACCGCCAAATCAAAAGGTAAATCACAAAAAACAAATTCACTACTTCTTGTCTTTTGGCATAACAATGTTCTTCAAAATCTTTTCATTTCTTTGTATTAAACCCATTCTTTATCATATATATATGATCATTTTTATTGAAGAATATAATTTGAAAATCTAATACAGTTCAATTATGCAACCAATTAGAAAATCTGAAAAAAAAAGATAATGAAAGATCTTTTATTAAACTATATCAAATAATAAGTGAGATCTTTATATTAAACCAGATTCTGATGAAAAATTTCAAACTCTGAATATAAAGTCCAAAGATTCAGATTTTGGGGCCAAAAATTGCTTCTAAGCTTTTAATTGATTTATTCAATAAAATAAGTGTTTTGCTGCTATTTGTAAATGCGGCAATTTTTTATTTTTGGCTTTGAATTTTAGATATATTTTTTATTATTTATTTAATTAAAAAAATAGAGAATTGTCGATTTAACCATTACCAATTCGGTTTTTTGGCCCGTGTGCAAAAAATGATCAAAAAACGGATCTTTCTAAAAATTTTTTAAAAATACCACTTATTGATTTCCGGAACTGATCATTTTTTCTGATTATATTTTTTGGACAAGGCCAAAAAAAAACCGAAATTGCCAATAATAAATCAGCTCTACAAAAGTTTAAAGTAATTTAGACATGAAAATTCGGAACGTTCCCTTGTTTAAAAAAACTCCAAAAAAATATAGAGAAGATATCACCAAAAAATTTGTCAATTTGAATATTAATAAGTTCTGCACAAAAAACAAAATTTGAGCATTTGGAGTCAGATATTATTAGTTTTCTCAGATTTGTTCCTTCCGAAACCACCTTTTTTATTAACCATATAAAATAAATATTTTGTATTAAATCCTTTTCTTATATGGACATAAATCTGAAAATCTAAAACATAACAAATTACGAAAGCAAGAGAGAACAAAAAAAAATGTCTATCTTCCGTTTTAATATGGTTTGAAAGTGGATGAACATTTGATTTGTGCAGTTAGAATAAAATCAATGTGAATTATGAAAACAAATAAGAGACTTAGAAAACCAGAGGAGAAAACTATATACTATTTCTCCGTTCCTTTTTTTTTGATCTTTTATTCTCATAAACATTCTTTTTTAATGCTCCTTAATCTAACATTCTCGCTCGCGCTATATTTTTCTTTTTGCTATTTTCCTCTTTTCTCAACCTTCTTGTACATACGTTTATACATAAATCTACATAGGCGCTCTGCTGCCCCGCCCTTGCCGCAATTAACGCCAAATGCATAAACAAAATACTCTCTCTTCCTCCTTCTGTCTTGTTTTTTTTTTTTGTTTTTTTCGCAACGATTTCCTTCCCTTAATCAATAGATACTGTACCACTGACAGACAAACGCTCACCAATTATATATTAGAAAGTTATTTTTTAAACATTTGCAAAATTAATTAATATTTCTGAGCCTTATTTTAAGAAGCAAAAAAATATCCAATATGAAATTTATAAACACTTAAAACTAAAAATAAAATAAAAATCAATTTTATTAAATTTATCTGAGAAAACGGTAAAAGGCGAATAAATTACACAATCTTTTTAGAGCTCAGAAATCGACTCAATTAAAAAAATAAAATAAAAAGCATACTGTTTCTTTAATCACTCTCGCTATTTATCCTTTGGGGAAAACTGCACGTGCGGTTGGCATTGTGAGGGGTACTATGATTTATTGTTAATAATTAGGGGCCCGTTTATATGCACCAAAAAAAGCCAAATATGTGCATATGTTCCAAAAATGCAAAATATGCATTAAAAAAGTCATCGTAGAAGCTTCCATCCAAGTTAAAAAATCACAAAGGATTTCTAGTTTTTATTTTTTCTTTTTTGATTTTGTTTTTGTTTTTTACATTGCATATTAGCAAAAAAAATATACACAGTTTAATTATAAAATAAGACTAAAAAAATGAGCAAAATATTAAATTATTGTATAAAAAATCTTAAGGTTTTATGAAAAAATAACGAATAAAAAGCATATACCCTTTTTAAAACCAAATTAATTAATATAAAAAAGATTGCGTAACTCAATTCGAGCTTCACCGTTTTAAGGCTAAGGAACAATTTTTTTTTCTAATTTAATATATTTACAAAGATATAATAATTCTTATTTATAATAAGTAATTGGAAAAAATAAACCTAAAGAATTGGTCTTTCAAATTAACGAATATAGTAAAAAACATGATTGCAGGCATACCCTCTGTCACAAAGTAATTTAAAGAGAAAAAATGAGCAATGCCAAAAAAAGAATTAATATTTACTTCTAAAAAATCTTATAAAGAATAATAATAATAATTTTATTCTATTTTCGAACTTTACAAAAATGCAACACTAAATGAAAATATTCATATAAAAATATCTATTCATAATTTATTTAATTTACTGAAAATAGAAAAATGTAAATGGTATTAAGATTAATATTAAATTTAAAAATAAAAAAATATATCTAATAAAATTCAAGTAAAAAAGATATAAAGAAAATTTATGAATAAACGGAAAATATGATCACCAAATTAAAAAAATATACATTAAATTAAAGGATTTTCAATACTGACCAAAAAAACCGTATTAAAATTATATAAACATAAAGGAGACATCATACAAAAAAAAATTATTTATGTGTTGCCTATTCTTAATTGCCGCATCAATCAAAGTGAGTTAAATAAAGAATTAAGATAGAATTTTTCAAAATTTTGGGTTCAAAAAAGAGAAAACCAAAAAAAAAAACGTGGCAACATATGGAACAATTTTCTACGACATCAAGAGAGAAGATCTTTGTTTAAGAAAAAATATTATTGCATTAAGTGGATTTGACTAAGGCAAAAAATAAGTAAAAAAATTTTTCTTAGGAAATTATAAAAAAAACGAAAATCGAATAAAAACATAATTAAAAATACAAAAAAAAAGAATTGAATATTAATCGGGCTATCCAGATATCAAAAATATATATATAATATAAGGTACATAAAAAAGTAAAAAGTGTTTTCTGGATTGAAGCAGTTTTATTTATAACTTCCACTTTGGTCGGTGCCAACTCAAAAAAATAGGCACATGAACAACACCTTAAATTTCCCTCTTCCTTTATTTTTAAACTCTTAAAACATTGGCATACCAACTCGAGAACCCATTTTTTTTTGATTTGAATAGCCAACACATTTCATTTTGTTAGCCCCTTTTTCGACCGCAACCCTTTAACCTTTTCTTTTTGGGGGTTTGTTGCCGTCACTCTTCTGTTCTTCGCTTCCGTCGGTCTCATTTTCCGGCTCATAAAATGGTAAAAATCCCTTCCTTTTTTGCGGTTTCCTTTTACATTTCCTCTTTCATAAACACATTAAAAAAATCTCCAAAATAATCCCCTTCATCTTGATACTCATCCAATAAAAGTCCACCCAATGGGTAGTACCTTCCGTTACTAATATGACTGGCCCGATCATTGTACCGTATGCCGTGTTTATTCGTAATACTTGTAAAGCAAACAGATGCTGTTGCACCCTCGGCCTTACCCCGTACTTCGGCCGATCACCCAAAATACGAAGTCCGTAATCAATAAGTCGTAAATCCCGTTACCAACTCTGTACAGAAGGCTCGCCCTTGATTCAGTGCCCTGTTGGTGTGCTTCGTTAGCAATTTGCGGTTGGCCCGACATTGGAGAAAATAGCCGAGGTCTCCTTGCGGGCATGCAAGAATAGATGAAGCAAATTTAGAAAATCCAATTTGAAGGCATTTTTATTTGTGTTTTTTATGAATTTCGAATTGATGGAGAATTTGAATGTGCTTTTCCGATACCCCGTAACCCTTTAAATCCCAAAATTTTGTTGGTTTCTACCCTTTGGCCTATTGTTAGTGAATATTTGTTTTCGATGCATAGCATACCACCGCTGACGGCAGGTGATGACATGACAAATATCATAAGCCCGACCAAAATTTATAACCATTTAAAATGGTAATAAAAACCAAAGGACATAAATCATGCCGATTGCAAAAATTGCAAAAAGGATGACAAAATATATAAATTTAAAATTTTGGAATGGATTGAAAATTTGTTTCCAATTAATCTCGAATAAATCATCCCATTTTAGGCCAAATCCCTCTTCAGTCTCGAGATTTTCCGAATTTCTGATTCGATATTTCCTCTCATTACAGGTATGTACATACACTCTCCTTTAATTCGAACTTGGTTGTACCCCCTGGGCATATTACTTCACACCCCATATCGATTCTGAGTCGAGAACATAATATCCGACCTTCCAGGGATAGCCTGGGAACCCGTATAATATTAAGACAAATATTTTCACCAATAAATTTCCCAATTCACCCACAATGACTCCCGTTAAATCGGCGTAAATAAAGGGGATTCAACAATATATAACCACAAAATGAAATTGCTTCGAATGTGTCCCCTTGCCTTTTCCCCATCTTTATATCATTTCCATTTCTCATTATTCATCTTTGATGCTTGGTCCACTGCTTTCCTCGTCGGTGCTTATCGGCGGCGACAAGGTTTGGACTTATTTCGGCTTTAAAAACATAAATCATATATATATGTATATATATTGTAATTTTTTTTATAGATTTTTTGGTTTAATTTTTAATTCACACCATATACAAGTGTTATTTTTATTTAAATATTCGTTTTTTGTTTCCTTTTTTTATAAATTCTTAATTTTTTTTCCTTTTTTTTCAGTGTACAATCATAATATGATTATTTCAATGTTCTAGTTTTGTAAGTACTTGGTATCGTGCGGAGTTTTTATTATATTAAATTGCGTAAATGTTTCTTTTATTCGGTGCGTTTCTTTATTTCGATACAGTAAATATATTGAAAAAATAGGTCTAATTTTGTCTAATTTACCTTAAAAGCTTTTGAAATTTTCTTCCAAAACTCAGTCGGAATATTTCGTTTATTTTCTTTGCCCATAACCCACCGAATCCTTTTTAATTAAAATTTTGTTTAAACTTGAAATATTCTTTGGTATTCCTCTGCATATGAAAATATTTGGTATATTTGTGTTTAATTAACTTAGATCATGATTTAGGGATAAAAAAATATCGTGAAAAAGCTGATTACTTAATGGGCATTTTATGTTAACACGCGAAGATAGTTTTTTTGCGATAGATGTTGAACATAGATTAAAGAAAATAATTTTTAATTTGAACTACGTTAATTAATTTTGTCGTTTTACTTTTTTTAATATTCTTTTTTCATTTCGTTTTTAAGAACGGTGGGTGTATTGCTTTATTTATCTTTACTTTTTCTCGTCTATTTTCTTTACGTTTGTTTTGTAGGATTCAATATTTTCTTAAAATGCATTTAATTCAAAAATTAATTTTATTAACAATAATGTTAAACTCGCATCTTTTTAAATGACAACACTAATAGTATTTGTACCCCACGCCGTCTTTACCGAAGTGTGCGACACACTAATTGCTCTGTTCGTCTCACACGAACTTTTTTTATTAGAATTTTCAAATATGTTCTTTATTATAATGAGTCCTTTAAATAAACTAAACTATTTATAGCAGCTGCATTCACTAGTATTTTTGAGAATAATCAAATATTAAAATAAAGAAACATATCCACTGCCGTTTTCAGATTAAAATTGGTTAATTCTTTAAAATGTCTATTATTTTAATTTGGATTAAATCTATTGAACAAAATTAGAATTAAATATGTTTAAATAAATTTTACTTTTCTTATTATCTTTCTTTTGTATTGAACCTGGCGTTATGTATCGGTCTGGTCGCATTGATTTTCTTATGTCATGTATATATATTTATATTTATTCCTTCACATTCTTAATTACATTATTTCTTCTCATCATTTTTGAGGTTCAAGGATATTGAATTGAGGCGGCAAAAGCTATGTTAGTATTCGTTTTGGTGGTCTTTTTAATCATTTTAATTAATGAGCCTTGTTTTTTTGGTAAAGCTAATAAAAAAATTAAGGTATAAGGTTCTTTATTTTTTTTAAATATTGTCCTTATTATAAAATTATTTGCATCAACAAATTTTTCTTTATTTTCAAATCCTTCAGAAGAGAAAAAAGAAACGTTCAATCTTGTAGGATATATC